>WURV02160056.1:0-15792 GCA_011762755.2 Epimenia babai | reverse complement strand
GATGAAGGAATCGAATCATTACTATGAAATGAAAATGAAATGAAATGTATTTGTTTAAAGTGTACTTATTAGCAGAGCTGTCAAACACACTTTACATGAAACAATGGCCTAATGCTCTAAGACTATAATGTAATTACCTAAATTATATAAAATTAAAACCTAACAGTATACAGATTATACAGATCAATGTTAGATACAAAATGGGTAGATGCTTGATATCATCTTTGACAGGTGGTATGTGATTGTCGAAGGTATTGTATCTGTGTTGAATATAGCTGCCATAAACATTATTGGCAAACTGCATGTGAGAGCTTTGGATAATACCCACATGCTATAAAAGTGGTACTTTAACTTTACTTTGCCTCTACCACGCATCTACCAGATTCTACTAAGTCAAAGATGTGGACAAAATAAAAACAAATCCGATGAATTTAGTGGTAAATCTGAGTTTTTGATATCTATGCGCTTAGAGACTAAATACTATAAAATCCAAGTAAATGATACAAAATATTACATACTGGCGATGGTAACGTATCGTTGATATTTTGCTTCAATTAGATAATATTTAAAGCTGAAGAGGTATCTAAGTTGAACATACCAAGCTGGCCTTTGCATATATACATGAGTTTCTCATCCGAATGAACCTTCAGACTCGTGCATCGTTTTACATATGTTTCAATGCGACCAGTCCTGAATGGCTGAAATGAGGCGTCATCAACAAACTCTGTCTGTTCTATGACGTGGAAACTATAATCTAAACCATCTTCACGCTTGTTTGAAAACCCCCAATAAAGGAAATGATCATTATTTATAACACGTCCGTTAAAGTCACTCTGACTCAAAACGGATATGTGGTCCGTGTGGTAGTCCTGAGCAAGTGCATACATGAAGCGGTTGCAAAAGCATGATTTCCCGATTCCAACGTCGCCCTTCTCCCGTTCAGTTCCCGAGAGGCCAACCACACAAATGTTGTACGTCTTATTTTCCTGCTGGCGTTTCGCCATAAGTAACTTGTCATCAAGTGTCGCGCATCGTCAGTCGGATAATTGTCAAATTCCCGACATGGGGAAGTACTGTAGTTTCCAACTGTATATAGCTACGTTATCCATTTAAATGTGAATTTAACGGAGTTATCTGCATTAATCGCAACGTTAACACTTTACGGATATTCATTAAACATTGTAAACATTTTCGCCTACACAACAACATGGTCATAATGTCAGAATAATGCAATTGGGTTCTGATTTTTGACAGCGTTCGCCATATTGTATTCCACACACAGAGTTGGTTTTCTCATAATTAATGAGTAACTTCGTACAAAAATGCAATACCAATAATTTTTGTTAGTACATATAATTTGGTTTACAAACTTGTATATTTACATATTTGGTATAAAATTTTATATTATACTGTATTATGTGAATGTAACCGACGAAAGCGGTGATTAATCCCAAGTTATTATAGCCGATATAGCTTGCTGCTGTGTACTAGGAGTGTTCAAGACGTGACGTAGGCCTACTGTTGCTAGGAGTACCCGAACATTCCCCAATACTCGGATGCTCAGAGGTTTTCTTTACGTGATGGCGCATCATTACTGTGAAACATTGCGTTCAACCTTACAGCGCGGAATTTTTGCGAATAGTTAAAAATTTAAAAAAATGCAGCTTCCTGCTACATCTGTAGAGGGTGTTGATTTTGTCCAGTTACATAATGAGAGATGCGCACAATGACATGAGAGCACCATAAGCCTTCGAAACGCAGCTACGCCTGAAATGGGGGGGGGGATGCATAACATTGTAAGGGCTACCGAGACTTCCAAGTGAAGATATTGCTGGCAATTGCAACTTGTTTTCCAAACGTTTTCAAATATTATAAATTGGTTGAAAACACATGACTACACAAACCTACGACTCGAATGTAAATAGCACAACAAGGTTTAAGGATTTGTTCAAGAACGAGTATCGTAAGCCAGATAATGACTGCGAGATGTCATTATTTTGATTATCAGTTGATATTCACGGCTGGGCAGGATCCAAACATCCGTTGGGTGACCATTCACTGCTCACGCTATAAACATTGGGTCTTGGGTCCTATCATTGGCTGTTTGGTCACCGCTCACCGCCGTTCGACAGGGAAGTCTGAGCTACTGCGTCACTCGGCGAAACTTTAGTTTGGCGAAATAAGGGCAATGGCGTCTTCGGGATTTAATAGAGGGGGAGTGGTATTCCCCAACAAATTTATGTCGACATAAGGGAGGAATTATTTTTAGGGTTAGATGAATTGATCTTAAATTTGGAAATGGCCACGCAAATGCCGCACCTCGGTAATTACTGGTTGCTCAGGGTCGGGCAATTCATCTTACACAACAACGAACTTATATATGTGACACCAATGTAACACTTGCGTGATCACCCGGGTGATCCGTTAGCTGTTCTACCCGTGCCAAGCAAGCCTAATAAAAATATGGTGATTTTTTTCGATACGCCAATCTCAAGGTTGGGAGATGGCTCAAACAGGGTAGTCCCCGTTAAAGGAGCCACAGGATCAGGGACTTTTGATAAATGCATGAATTATAAACCGTTTCCTCCCATTTGATATTTATCCAATCTCTCAGGTGACAATCTGCCCTTAAGATTTGTCTGTCCATTTCTTTCCAGCTGTAAATACGTACTAAGTACTTAATTATTTAATGTGCCGGATGGCCCTGTAAGTATATTAGGCGTTTTTGACGAATCGATGGTTTGCGCTTACGCGGTTGGGTTCGCGGGCTAGGAGTGAGCAGAAAAGTGTGGAACGTGAACGGGAGCGGTGAGAAAGTGGAGGGGAGAGGATCGAAGAGGTAGAAAAGGGTTCGGGGCCCCGGTCACAGGAAGGCTGTGTTAAGGTTACCGGACCAAGTACCAAGATTCGTGTAAGTACATTCACACAGTTATTCGTAGGACCAAAATGGCCACTCACTCCCATTAACATTAATATAAGATTTGTAAGACACAGCGCGAGAAAATAACAGATTGCAAAAGTTAGATCTGCCATATATTAACGTCCGCAGACTTTGAGCGCTCAAGTTTCCAGCACGCGAATCTACTGAAAAATGCATTTTTATAATGTTAACCTGACTTTCCGATTATGAATACCTCATAATAGAGCGTTAAAACAAAAATTATTTGGTTACATATATGCAGCGATAATCAATTTAATTTTTAGATTCAGACATGTAGTATAATCATTATAACAATCCAAATTTTATATAAATAATAATAAAATAATCCTAATTCATAATAAAAACTAACTCATATCTACAGAGTGAGGAACCCAATAACGTATATGAAACTTATATGTAAAATTAGAAAAGTAGACGAGATACATGATAATGCAACGAACTTACGTACGCGTTGAAAAGTAAGAGTACATACTCATAAAATTATTAGAAAATGTATATTCTAGTTATTATTATGGCTCTCGCCCCCTAACAACGTCATGGGATTATATGCAAAAATATTATGAAAAATTAAAAAAATATATAGGCCTATATAATTATTATTTTATATCTCCCTCTACTATGTAAAACATGCTCAAATAGCCCATTACAATGATGACCTCAATAAGACGAAGAGCACTGAAGTAAGGAAGTGGCTTTTCAAAGACGTCGATCGGACGATTGTTGCAAGCATGCAAGCGAGTATTAGGTTTTCTCAGCCAAGGGACACATTTAGTAAAATAATCCAACGTTGCCAGGCACACCAGAGTTGTATAATAGTTGATACAGTCCCAGTTAATTTATCGTGGTTTTTGAACGATTTAAACTCAATTTTCATTAGCAGTGATGGCTACAGAAACATATTTAGTGAAACAGGCTACGCGTCTAAAACTATCGTAGAACTTTATCATACCTAATTTTCATTCATAAGCTATTTTTAAGTGACGCAATTAAAATTGCAATTTGCCTCTAATTTATACACATTTTGGAGATTTGCATGCTGTTAGTTTGAATTTGTAATTTGATTCAAAAAGTACTAACATTAGCTATATTATCTGGGAACCTCCGAAATGAGCTACTGAACAATGATTAAATTCCGATGGTAAACCAATTCGCTATTTTAAAAACATTTTTCATTTATAGACAATGGGCAATGTGCCATATTACCATTAATAATCAAGGTCCAATAATATCGTGTTCTGTCCAACTAGGAACAAAAATCGCCTGAAATGATATGCAGTTTTAAGCCTAGTTGGGCGGAAGTCAACACTCTGCGAGTACAACCTAGTACAACCTTAGTTTACCACCTTATATAACATGACCATTAACTGTTTTCACGATGTCTATTTTAATCAATACTACCAAAATGTTTATCCTAATCAAAAATCACCTTCGCTGTAAAGTTGACCGTAACCATACGACTAAAATATAAGCAAATAAAGTGGTAACACCTTTATGGCTCACTGCGGAGATATAGATCACAAGCTTTCGAATGTTAGAACATTCTTCATCATACGACTAAAAGTCATGTCCACGCGATATTACAACCATGTAATGTAAAACGATACTCATTAAGATAGTAAAAGACGATTGAGAGGAAAGAGAACCCGTAAACGGATAGTGAAGAAAGTCTTGTCCGTGGCACCTGGAAATTGAGTATGTCTGTCTATCTGTGTGTGTGTGTGCTTATGGTTTTGTTGCGTACTATTTTACCCGTTCTTGTTTTTCATATTGTTTATCGAACGATGTCATAAATCACTGTTTCTTTTTCAGCCTGTCCCGTCACGTTTGCTGTACTTATCTCTTCCGTTGGTTTGTTACATGGCAGGCATCCATGTTGACATTTTAAACACGCTACCACACCTGTTTCTCGCACGTCATCTCGAGTTTGCGTAGGCATTATGGAATGTGCCACTGGGGCCTGTGAATAGTTTTTGTTCGTAGACTTTTCGTGAAAGTGCCTTCCTTGAATTTCCGAACACGCTGTGCACGAACCACTAGAACATTCGCAACAGTATTGTGTATTACGAGCTAGTGTTTTGTGATTGTCTCTCTGGCATAAGTAAAGCAACCCGTTATCCGCTGAATTGTTGCATGATTTATATATATATCTTGTACCGCATGCCGAGCACCCGACAGAACAGGTTGTTGCTTGATGCGTGTTTCTGTGGATGTCTTGCTGTGCGAGCGAGCTACCAGCACCACACATGTTGTATTTAGCGTGTGTGTCTACCAAGCACCCTTCTTTGTACCGTGGATTAACCGAACTGGGACATATGGCAGAGAGATGCGGAAGCTGCTGTTGCATTCTATTTATGGAAACGAGTGCGTCGTAGTCGTATTTGTTCCCAAAACCATTCTGGCACCCACCATTACTAGGGCACACAGTCTGACTAGAGACACCAACGACAGTATTGTGTCCGGTATAAGAGACGTTAGGTGTGTTAATCTTTGTGGCGCTGTTACTGCTAGAGAAGGTAGTCGTTTGTGGGTGAGTATAGATACAATTACTGAGAATTGGTTTCGTCACACCGTAAGATTGCGAGTAAATCGCGGGGCCCCTGGTCGCAGCGACCACTTTCTGATGAACGACGGGTTTATATACCGTTGTTGAGTTACATGCATCGGTCGTCACAAAGTCTTGATGCGATACGCTCTGTTGTGAAATGGCGTTCTCTCTACAAGGCCTTTTAACGCCAGACTCATAATACCGAACCATGTCCGACACGCTCGCCCTTCGTGCCCGCCTGTTCGCCGCCACCACCACTAATTCTCGATCCCGATTATACGCTTCAATTTCATCCATGAGTTTTTGCCGACGACAGTTCAAGTTCGCGATTTCCTTGTCGAGGTTATTAGAGGAAACAGATACGCAAACTGTTTGCGAAGACACGGTCGAGCAGTTACACGGACCATTCGGCGTTCCGGACGCATGTTTGACGAGTGACGCCGATTTAACGACATTTATGTCCACGCCTCCGCAAGATATCCCCTTTCCCGTAGTATAAGAGAACCCACGAGAATTAAGTCGACCTTGTTTGCACTCTAATGGCGTCACTCCAATGTCTTTAGCGCTGCAAGCGCAACACAGTGTTTCATGCTGACCGACTTGACTTTGACTTGTCACAACTGTGGCCGAATCGACGCGTTTTATTTGCCGAGCGCATAAACCGCCAGTTAATTTTTCTTGGCAACACATTGGGCAAGCGTCGTGCTCCACTTTACCGCACCCGGGCGAATACGGTCGGGTAATTGGAGCTTTACTGTTAACGAAATACTGACACGAGCTGTTCGGTGACATGTGAGTAGTTGTTTCAGATGCATAACATGTTGATTGTTGTGGTATCTCCGTCACTCTGTCCGATATAGCTACATGCTTTCCTCTCTGACTTACAGAACGTATTCCAGAGTCATCCTGGTATACGGCGGTACTAGCCTGTTCTCCCGTCATTCCACAGCATATCGGCACTTCATGTAAGTGGTCCTGTTTGTACTGCGTTACCGAAGGTCGAGGTGTACAATTCTGTGTGCACACATACGACATGCATTGTTTATGCATATTAACATTTTGGTTATCAGATGTTTCATCTGTATCCCTTTCCGGTTCATTACCGGCATTTTGATTTGTGTTTTCATATTTATATCGTGGTTGATATTGTACATAGGTGTCTAGAGGGTAGAAACGTCTCTGATTTTCGGGATTTCGCAGGTAGTCGTCTCTTGCGCATAAGTTTGTAACTCGTCTATAACTTCCGATGGGATTAGTAATGCCTTGCATTTTATTATTCGTGAAAATATCAGCATTAGTCTGTAACGGAGTTTTGGGTTGATAATGTGTCATCGTATTCAAGTCCGCACCACGTCCGTACAGTAAGACTGAATTCTCGTATCTAGACATGGCGTGCTCAGCTGGTCGATCGTCAGGAGGTAGACAGTTATTGATGGGTATATTAGTTGCTTCGTAATATACATTTTTGAGACAAGTATTATGCGCTGCTGAGGCGTTATAAGGATTCGACCCCATGTCGTGGTTGACATTATCTTCAAATGTAAATCGCGTCAAGTAATTCTTATCTAATTCACTGGCATTGCCTTGAATTGTTTGTGGTCTCCTGTAATTTGGATTCCAATTATTGGCCGTAGTCATGTTAATATCACAAAAACGGGACGGGATATAATTATTGTCTTGCTTCAACATGGTTTGTCGAGAAGGTCTTTCATCTGCAACGGGATGGTCATTCCGTCGCCACTTGACATGCGCCATACTCCTTCTATATGTTTTTATAGCATCCTCGCACAGTGAACATTCATGATCAACGTTAGCTCGGATCGGCTTCCGCTCCCCTGACTCCTTTGCAGTTTGGGTCGATGCGTTCCGTAAAATGAGAGGGTGGCTAGGTCTAGTGATGCTGTGAAGTTTATTTTTTCGCGCCACCTGGGAATCTACACTTTCTGAACTCGATGCGCTGGACATGAGTACATCGACATTTTGTTCATATATAGGCTCTGAGATCTTTGCCTTGTTACTGCATTTTATTAGCCTGTCAGCTGATAGCATACTTCTTTCGGTTTCATAATTTGCTAAACTTCCAAGTGAATGGTTTTTCAATGACGATTTATATAGCTGTTGCAAATGTTTGAGATCACACCACCGAAGATCGGTTCCATTTGCATCGACTATTTTACGGGTATGATCGTTTGAAAATAGATACTTACAATCAGTAGCCAGTATCATATCCTTAAAATTATGAATACTATCTTTGGACGCTACACTAGCTTTGGAGTCATTTCTTTTTATGCAATGAGGGTATGTTGATTTCCTGGTATCTGAGATTTGGTGACGGTTTTTGTCTATAGAACCGAATGTATAACAAGTTGCGTATTCCTCTTTAGATGGGTCTCTTTTATGATAAGACAGCCGATTTGTTTTCGTTTTTGCAGCCAATCGTTCAAAGACGCGACAGTTTTGCATATTAATTAGATTTGACGCCTTATTGTCAACGACGTGATATCGTTTTAAATTGCTCCGTATAGTCCTGACTAATTTCATCTTATCTTTGATGGCAATTTCTGACCATGGATCACATGTATGTGATGCCGCACTGTCCATTAAGGTCGATTTAGGAATTTGTGTTTTGGATTTCGTACCCTCCTCACCAAATAATGTCGAATTAGATTTCGTAGGACGTTTATTTAAAGGGTTTTTCGACTGTGAAATTTCTTTAGTGCTGGTCAAGTCGTGCCCGCAAGGGCCGTTACCGTGTTTTTGTGCTGATGTACGACACTCCTGGAACGTACCGTCTTTGTTAATAACACGACTGTCGGGCAGAGGATCGGTACAAACTGTCTTCTGACTCGATATGCCTTTATATGTGGATCTGTCGCCATCACACAATACTTGTGAAGAATTAGAGTACTGCGGCAATTTTCCAATAGTATGACTAGACATGGAACTTTTACGGTTTTTCTGCTCAGTAGCGGGAAGCCGCCATACTTCTGTCGGTATATTAGGAAGCTGTTGTCGCATAAACTGCGCACCAATGCCATTGCGTATTTTGGACGCTCGATTGACTATTTGTACGATTTTCTCGAATTTGGGCCATGTATTTTTCTTTTTCCGATACTTTTTGCGATTACGCACAGCCGTACTTGTATGAGAGAAGTCTTCAATGCTGGTGTCACTTGGGTGATGCATAAGTCGCAATTGCCTTTTTATAAGATAACGTCGTTCAGTTGTCGGTTCCTTCCTGTCATGAATCTGCTCAAGACTTCTGGCGTTGCCCTTTTTATTTACCAATCTATTTACCAATCGAGTCTGATTTTCATTTTCCCTGTTTATAGTTTCAGATCGAGAGCGTTCTAAATTTGATGAACGCCGTGTATGCTTTTTTCCAGTATTCTCCGATACTTCGTTTTCATTTCCCTTATTTGAAATATCCGACTGAATTGCTTCACTGCGTTTGGTGCTTGCTTCCACTATGGATTCTTCGTTTCTGATTGAAGTTCTACTGACATTCGACTGATTCGTTTTCTCTCGACTGTCAGATCGTTTTACGCGTGCCTTGTGATTTCTTACAGCACTTCCTGTCCAATTTGGAAGGGTGTCCAATGGCGCTGATTGGGAGGTTTTTGCATTATTACGCGATGAACTATCGTTGTTTTCGCTC
The DNA here is from genome assembly GCA_011762755.2 of Epimenia babai. NCBI lineage: Eukaryota > Metazoa > Mollusca > Solenogastres > Cavibelonia > Epimeniidae > Epimenia > Epimenia babai. Next base: position 6,648 of record WURV02160056.1, on the reverse strand, counting down.
TCTTTTCTAGCGGCTGATCTTCTCTGCGATACATTTTTCGAGACCTGTTCATTACCTACATCTTCACCATCTTTTATTTGCTGATTGACCTTTTCCTCGTCACGGCAGTATGTCTTCTTGAGATTCTCTCCAACCATCACGGAGTTCATATCTGTGAGCGTACGCCTAGACACCACATATTGCAAGTTATCTACGCTTTTGCTCGCTGTTTGTCCGTTTTTCTCACGGGATGAAGTCGATCGAATTTTATCAAACATCTTCTTTTTACTGTTCAGACAAAGGGCAGTATCCTTTTCTGTTTGACTCCCTGATTTTGTCGACTTTTTTGGAGCTATTGAGTTGGATTTCTCTTCTTTATCAAAAGCAGACGACTCTGCATAAGAATGTGACTTACAATGTTTTGTGTTAGAATTTGTGCTTTCCTTTACATCACTTTTTGTGCTTTCGTTGCTTGAGCATACGTGACTATGATTAATATTGTGCTGTTCACGTTCTTTGTTGTTGACAATATTAGTCATTGTATGCTGAACGCAGTCTGAGGTTTTGCCGTCACTAACAGGCCTTGTCGGATTATCATTTTGTAAGGGCAGTGCGATCGATTTATTTATGTTACATATTGTTGATTGGATTTTGCCGGGCATTTCCATGGTATTAATGCTTAACGGGAGTTTTGCGTCCTTATCGCAATGGGCATTTCTGCTGTTATCGAACTGTGAATGTTTTTTGCCAAGATTTAGGCTTTCACCGTGTGTGCCTCCAAATAATTGATGCGGCGACCTCGCTGTTGCATTCTGTGATATGTTAATCCCGATGCTTCTGTCGGTTATATCTGAGAGCCAATTATGTGATAAATTCTCGGTATCGAAAATATCCGAATGTAGCGACATGCCTCCCCTCTTGCGCGGCTTCCGGCTGGGCCGTGCGTTTATCCCTCGATCTTTCGCGAGAGATTCGTTCATCAAATTACATCGTCTCCTTCGATTAATACTCTGTCTCATTCGCATGGAATTTTCCCACTTTTCATCCACAGCGTCGGTGTCTCCTCCTTCGGTCACTTCAATTTGACTAGCAGAGTCACCCTCCGATGCTGTGAGCACCTCGTTATATGAAACAACCGGTTTTAAGTAATCGGCTAATTGCGTAACAGTCATTCTATGCGGTCCGAAACTTTCTATTATATCTACAGCGCTATTAAATACGTGAGACATTGTTTGGCTTAATTGAGCATGCTCTAACTTTGTCGCGAATTCCTCCCCTAGTGTCTGAGTCCATTTACTACACACTTGCGTCACGGATTTCGAGCATTTTCTCTTTCCTTCAGACCGCGCCGCTAACTGTTTTATTATCCTGTCTCCCACACTTCTTGCGATCCTTTTCTTTTGACTGTCCGTAAACGTGTTTTTATTCGATATGCGAGTTGGATCTTCAAGATACTTGCCGTATTTTTTCTTCAAGTGCAGATAATACGAATGTATCTCGCTATCGAAACTCAAATCTCCAGTTGCAATATATTTCAACGTGTTGAATTCTTCACGAGTTGGGTTTTCCCCTGACTTCCATACTGTGGTTACGTATTTTTTCAACTCATCCTTTTTCAGATCTCTAGTCCGACGTATCCTTTGATTGTCGACTGTCTGGTTCTGCTGTGTCATATTGTCATGTAACTGCGTAGGAAGCGAATTTGTGTATCCTTCTTGTGTATCGCGATATGATGTTCCCTCTGTTGCATGGCATTGACGAGGAATTAATGGTGAATTGTGGTACCGAGCACTCATTTCATGAGATTTTGGTTTTTGGTTTAAAATCAACTTTGGAACGAATTTGATGTCCTCAACAAATTCGCACCATTCATCATCACACAGAGGATTTTCTTCGCTACTAAAACAGGCATTTCTTCCATTGAATATTGCACTTACTAACCTGACTATATCTTCGTGCTTCTGTATATTATAACGGCGCGACTTGCTCAAAGTCTTCGATTTGTCGTCCAATTTGTGTCGGCGTACATTGTTTTGTTTCCGCATGCGTTGAGCATTGACAGACGCAGAAATAACGGACTTATTTTTGGACGCGGTTTCATTTCGCTTGCCTATCCACACACCTGTATCCTGATCCTTGGTTTTTGCACTAGTCTTGAAAAGGTACTGCCGGTCTAAGGCTTCATTATTTATACGAGCCTGGTTATGTTGTATGCGATTGATACTCTGTAGATTGTCATTACCGCTTTTAAGCGAAAAAGCATTCCGCTCGACTACACTTTCGTCCGTTTGCATTGACTTAGAAACTAACTTCGCGTGATGATTGCTTCGAAACTTTGCACACTCTGTCATTGTTTCGTCTGACCTCATCTGTTTAAACGCTGAATTTTCTATCGTTTTCTTCAGGTTTATCGCTGTATTTCCCGTTGAATTGAGCACGTGCGGTTTGGAATGTCTCCTTTCTTCGCCAGATATGATCACTTTTTCGACCGGAGGACTTTCTTTTCTCTCGATGACCTTGAATTTTCGATTCCCTACCGATTCGGTCGAAATGGGAAACGTAATATCCGAAACTTTCGAGTAAGAATCATTTGGATCTAAAATTCGCATACTGTTATTGGCAACCGTTGTCTTTTGTTCAGTGGCACTTTGGCCATCATTGGTATAGTTTTGAATCGCATTGCCCTTTGAATCGTGAGCACGGTGTATGTCGCCCGACAGTCGTCTTTGACAAGATCCGTATTGTTGATAAGCACGCGCACTCGATGTAAACGAGACACGTTTCGACAATTTCTGTGACCTCGCGGAAGTGTCCAATTCTTCTAAATCTGTATCAGCGTGGTCGCTTTCGGAATATAGTGTATCATACGGAATAGCGTATCTGTGATATTCATTCTCCATGCCAACGTGCGAAATGTTATCAAATTTAGCGTCTGTGGATAAGGCGGAACATTCAGACATAGCGTTTTGGGATTTGTTTCTATAAATTTTTGTTAACGCATCATTGTTGTTTTGATTGGTATCCGCCTTTGAACTGTGTAGACCTGAAAACGACTGGCTTTTAAGTAATTCGCCGCAAATGTGTAATTTTGGCTGCGCTTTATTTGCATTGGCTATTGCATATTGGTTATTGCATATTAGAGTGTCTCTAATATCAGTTTGCTTGTTGCGCTCAGTGCTTTTCCGGCTGTGTGTTATTACGTGGGTGTCTTGTATGCATGTGATATTCAACTTCCCGTCTAACCACGTGACATCGCCGAAACCTTTGCTTCGCCGCTCGTCGTCTGCCACAAAATTCGAAACTTCTACCGTATGCCGAATCAACGGCAATTCGATAAGTCTATACACGACAATGGGCGGTGTCGTCATTTCATAAAATAGATGCAAATTAATGTTGCTATTGGTTTCCAGCAAAGTTCGTGACGCCCTATTCAGTTGTAGCCTGGTGGTTGCTATTAATCGTGCGTATTTGAACAAGAACTCCCGCTTTATGGCGTCCACATCATTATCATTGTTCGTCTTCGCACCACGTAAAAATTCAACCAACTGATTTGATTCCATGAACTTTATGAAACCGCTCGTGTCGAGGCTGTCGAGTCGGCTTTCGTTTATATGTCGAGATATCGTCATCCAGTGTGACTTCTTGCTCGACCTATCGCCCATGATTGCGATGTCTTCACCGGAGAACATAAAATGATACACAGCATATGTCATCTTAACTAAAAGCGTCTTGAATCGCGATATTTCTGCGAGTGCTTCAAGAACTCTGGCTCCAATACACTTGCTTTTGTCATTACGCAGTTGATTGCGGTAACATGTCTTCTCAAACATGGTCTCACGTTTATATGAAACTGCCCCCGTTCACCCGATAACGACAGTTGTTTCCGCAATGGGTTCAACCACGAGGTATGTTAACACGACTGCCTGCTACAGTCCGTGGCGACTCTGTAAGTAAAATGGATTTTCAATGCAATACGACTTACTGTAGTTCTCACGGGATAAGTGCCACATACAATCGCCAGAAACATAATGACTAGATTTTATTTATCTTTTACTCCATTTCGGACATATGCAATATTCAAATGTCCATAATATAATACTGTAAACCTAAGGCTTAGTGAAGAATTATGAAGGAATTGATGATTATTGGACTACTAGCATATTTAGTGCGCTATATAAGATTGCCTTTCATCGCTTTCTTAACGCGGAATTGTAAATTAAATCTCTCGACATGGTTACGCTGACCAACCTATTTTTAGACCGACTAAATCGTTGATGGGTACTATAACCATATATTTTCGAATCAAACATCAAATGCCGATAGGCTATCTCAAGTTAATGCACTTTTCTCTGACGGAGCACATTCTTGGTAATTGAAGGAACATTTGCAGATATTTATCGTATGCAACTCGCAGTTTTCATATATACATATTTATTATACACCCCATAGCTGAGCTCAATAAGATGGAACTTTAGAACAACTTTTGTTCCACTATATCCGAACAATGTCCAAACTTCCGCACGATCGTGTTCGCACGTACAAACAGAGAAAGTAACTCTCTTTGAAGTTCTCATTATCACTCATGTGATTACTTATAACCACACCGAGTGACTTGTACTTATCTACGTACTGATGCAATTGCCCTTCAAGAATCATGCCAAGGACATCCCAGGGACATTATAACGAACGTTCTTGTCAAATAATCTCACGTACCTAACTTATATATTCACTTGGATAACTTAATATATTGATAATTCTTCAGATAATGATCGATTAAAGCTGGATTTCTTTTCATTCGACACTCTACAGGTACGTTCGCGAAAAGCGATGACAATAAATGTTGATTCAGCTCATTATTTATCGTAAATATTCACAATTATAAGTAATATAGGCACTCTGAGATTCTGAGTGTTTATCTAGGTGACACAAGGGAGTGAGACGGTGAGTAGTTAGCAATAAGAATAAGCCAATCGAAATATACATATCATATATCATTATATGAAAACGGCTTAGTCGTCAATTCAAACAGAATTTAAAAATCGTTAAGTCATTATTCTTTTAATTAGCCGTTTTATTTCAAATTAATGGTGATAAACGTCCACAGTCATGTTGATTAACATCGTCGGTCATTAGAAGTTACCTAACGTAGATACTGAGATACTGACCCTGACCGGAAATCTACATCAACCCATTTTAAAAACGGACTAACGAAAGATTTTTCCGTTAACAATGTCCAATATCGACAGGCACTACATTCGACTACGTCACAGAATTTGTGGAAAATAAAAAAATATTCAACCTACCGATACTAACAAATGGAACTGTTCTCCACACGAAGGTTTCGAATAATAAAAAAAATGGTAATAAAAACTTCGAAGTTATGGTTTATATTATTATTATTATTTTAATGTGGCTGACATTTAAGACATCCTAATTAATATGTATATAGCGGAAGTTCATTGATAAATTCTTGCATTTTCCCTTATGAAATCGCGTGTTTTATATGATATACGCTCGGCCATTTGAAGCATGTTTTCGCTGAGAGGTAAGCCGATACACACTGGAAGTGATAATATATAATATACTTCTGGGTAGTTATGCGCGAGTGGAAATGCTTATGTAAACTTCATAGACAGTCAAATTGAAGCAATGAGGACTCCTGATACACACATAAGTGATAAAATATAGAATAAAATGTACAAATAAATTTATCTCGTTCTATTCAACAAAAAGTGGAATATTATACAGAATACCATAACTCACCTCGTGCAATCTCCAGAGTTGTGTACATGATTTAAGTGTGCGGTATGTTCCACACGTATATGAATTTCGAAAACTGTTGAAAAGAGACATTTATTAAAAAGTCGTAAGGATGGTAAGACGTATTTCTGCCGAGCTTGCCTGATTTCATCGAAAAGTGCCATTACACAGTAAAAAATCTATATAATTTCCATGCTATTGATATGTTACTATTTGTTGTTGTTGAATATTATTATATTGATGATTTTAGATAAATATTTCATACCCATACGCCTACACGTTCCCCCTTTCTTACTCTCTTCTTCCCCTTCCCTCCCCCAACGCCTCTCTATTTCTCTCTCACTACTTCTTTCTATCCGCCCTCATGATGTCTTGTCGGGTTTATGTCCATCAATCATGATCGTCGATCTATTTTCTTGACACACCTTGATTTATCTGTATGGTAGTGATGACAATAAAAACATCCGTCGTAATTGGTCATGATAATTAGGATAGCCGGAGAGAAATGCACAGGAAAAAACTATTCCCCTGATGGGACTCGAACCCATACCTCCAGATAACCGTTCTGGTGCTCGACCAACTGAGCTACAGAGACGAGATTATTCCTATGCATTCAGGTATTTAACACCGTTTTTTAGAACCACTGATGTTTTAAGTCCGTATATCATAGCCGGCGATATACACAGATATCTTTAACAAGCATGATGATGGACTAGAAACTGATTGGCTGATTTTTGCGGTGTTCCCATATATATGTGATGGTACTTAGGATAGCCAGCGTGGTTCTACAAATAGCTGAAGAGAAAGGCACAGGAAAAAACCTATACCACTGATGGGACCCGAACCCACAACCCCCAGATAACCGGTCTGGTGCCCTACCAACTGAGCTACAGGGACGAGATTATTCCT
>WURV02160045.1:0-15792 GCA_011762755.2 Epimenia babai | reverse complement strand
CTAACCCTAAAGGGCCACTCTGTAAACCCTAACCCTAAAGGGCCACTCTGTAAACCCTAACCCTAAAGGGCCACTCTGTAAACCCTAACCCTAAAGGGCCACTCTGTAAACCCTAACCCTAAAGGGCCACTCTGTAAACCCTAACCCTAAAGGGCCACTCTGTAAACCCTAACCCTAAAGGGCCACTCTTATGGAACCACATTAACAGGCTAGCGAATTTATGAAACATTGGATTAATTCTTCAAACTAAATTTCCCAGTGTCACTAAGTCAGCACCAGAGACCAGCGGTCCGGCTAACACCAACCTAAATGAGAAAACAAAAGTCCTAAATCAATTAAATAACCAAAAAGAAACAGTGATGAACCTCTCGGAACTTGCTCTAACAGACGCACAAAAAGAGGTACTCAATCTTGGTCTCACATACATACCCACCCGAAAAATTCAGAAAAACCACGTTTTTTTCGTATTGAAAGGGGCCAATTCAAACATTAAAAAAATACCTTTCATAGAACGCTCTGAGTGGAGCGCCCCGGACAAAGGGTTACCACACCAACTCGCGCTTTTTGAGTAGGGATGTATGGGAGATTTTGAGAGAATGCCGCTCGCAAAAAAAAGAAAAAAGCAACCTTTCCAAAAAACAAAAACAAGCACTCCTCGAGCTTAGGGCCAACAAAGACAATCATTAAGCCCGCGGACAAAGGATCGGCTATAGTCATTATGAACAAAACTAAATACATTTTAGAATGCGAAAATCAATCAAGTAACAGTAACTTCTACAAAGAACCGACTAGAGACGCTTTGAGAGGGGAAGTCACACACTGCTTGAACCTATTACTAAAGAAAGGATTTATTAACTACAAACAATATACCTACCTGTCGGGTTCAAAACAATTTTACGATAGAACTTTTTATATCTTACCTAAGATCCACAAAGACCCAGCTAAATGGACAATACCTTTTCAAACCCCATCGGGGCGCCCGATCTGCAGTGATGTAGACAGCGAAACATATCGCACTTCCGAACTAATCGACTATTATCTAACCCCTTTGAGACTTCTTCGCCACTCCTACATTAAAGACACATGACTTTCTCGAGAAAATTAAACCCTTGAAAATTTCAGAGGATGCAAACAGCTTATACACGAACATCCCTATAAATGAATGTGTACAAGCAATAAAAGGAGTTATGTTAAAGCACGCTAACAGTAGCACACCCACAGGCATCATTTTAGACCTCCTAGAGTTACAACTAAACAACAATGACTTCCCCTTCGATGGACGTCTATTTCTTCAAATAAAAGGTACGGCTATGGGCAAAAAATGGGCACCATCCTTTGCGGATATCCTTATGGCTAAACTGGAGATGCAGGTACTCGAAAAATGCCCCTTTAGACCCGTTGTGTATTTTAGGTTCTTGGACGATATTTTCAGAATATGGTAACACGGGGAGACAGAATTTAAAAAATTCTTTGAAACCTTCAACACTCGTAACAAGGCTATAACATTCACATATGAACTCAACCAAAGGAGCATAAATTTTTTAGATACAACAATATACAAAGGAACCGCTTTTCAGAATCAAGATCTTTGGACACAAGTCTTTTTCAAAGCCACTGATGAACACCTATTCCTATTACTACACAAGAAATCGTTCCACCCTAAACACACAGCTAAGGGGTTTTCAAATCGTAAATCTTTAGATTCAAACGCATTTTTAATAATGAAAAAGACTTCCAAGAAGCCTATAAAATAATGGAGAAGGCACTAAGCTCGAGGGGTTACACTAAATGCTTCATCAGAAAAATAAGAACACTTTCGGCCAAAAAATCTCAACCAAAATCCAAAGAAAATGATCAGAAAATAATTCCCTTTATTTCGAAATTCGGCACTAATTAAAAAAATTTCGGACGTATTATGAAAAGCCATTATAACCTTCTCGACGAAGATCACTTATGAAAATACAAACCTAGAATGATTAACGCTTTTCGGAGAAACAAAAATATAAAGAATATGTTAGTCAAAAGCAAACTATTACCAACACAAGTTCTCAACCCCATTTCCCCAATGGATACTAATCCGACCACCAAAGGTCATCATATTGACCACATTATGACCACCCTATCCACACAGCCCCACCTCATCCTCACCAGAACCCGACTAACACACATACCCCGCCTCCCATATCCACATCGAGCCCCACCAGCAACCCCCTACCCAACCCCCTACCCAACCCCTCTGAGGTCCCGAAACCGTCGTCCTCTATGAAAATAACCTTTAAAATGACATGGAGCAAAGTCATGCCCTGCAACTTTAACAAAACATAGCCAAAACAAACACCTTTCGGAACCCCAAAACCGGACAATTATTTCCGATTCAATCTAACATGACATGTGATAGCAGACAGTTAATTTATCTAATCGAATGCATAAAATGCAACAAACAATACATAGGTCACCCGGCAGACAGACTCAGGGAGCGCTTTAATAATCACAAATCTGGCATCCGATACAATAACAAAAACTTTTCGGCTCTATACAATCACTTTAATCGCGAGAACCACTCTCTAAAAGACCTCAGACTCACCCCCAATAGAACACGTAAAAGATAAGAAAAATCTACGACAAAGGGCAGAGTTCTGGATAAGCACCCTAAAAACCTTTTGGCCACTAGGACTGAATATTCTACACAATAATCGAACCTAGGCTCCCAGCCATTCCGAAAAAGGGCGGACCCTGCTCTCATCCACCACCCACTAAAACCACCCTTTTCCCCCAAACCGGAGAGTAAACCACTCCATACCTATCAACTACTCAACCCAAAGCCCACCCTACAGCCTACGCCCCACCCCTCACAGTGAATTCGGTGACTAATACTCTCTCGCCAGCGGATATGGGTCTTCCAGAAATACTTCTGCACTCTAAATTCCAACACCCTCTAAAAAACTTGGGAAAGGACTCCATGTGTCAGAGCACCCTCTAGGTCCCACGCATTACCTAAAGGGCCACACTTATGCAAGGACTTCCTAGAGATAGTAAGAAACTCTGGGAAATTATACAGCAATGAGGTGGTCCTTTACCCAGGGACTACAGACCGAGGAAATCCAACTCAAAAAACGGCGGTAGAGAACGTGTCCGCTGCTATGCGGGTGCTAGCGGAACGAGCACCCCGAGCCCCGAACGCGGCTCCACGTGGCCCTCGCGAATACTCCGCCAGAAATCCCTGCGAGGCGAGGGAACGTAAGTTCATAGGGCAGATGAACGAGGCACTTAGGGAGTTAGCTCAGGATGGGGGTTGCCGGTGGTCCCTAATAGAACCTCTAACCGACAACCTTCATTAACCGACAACCTTTATGAAATTAACCCGTATGATAAATTTCAAATCCACTGGACGCGTAAGTTGGGTAGTTAATTTATTAAATATTGGGTGAAGGCTTTAAACTAAAACCGTCCAGTGTAAACAACTCATCGTCCAAGGTCAGCGAGCCGATTGGGGAAAAAGAACAATATCATCTCTCAACTCAACAACCACCAAAAAGCGTTATTAATCTTTCGGACATTAATATCACTAAGGCCCAGGAGGAGGTACTCAACTTCGGACTGACATACATCCCCACTCCGTACTCAAACTTCTGGAACCGGAACGCGTATATGCGCGTACTTATAAATAATTTTAGAGAAACTTTTAGAAAAATTAAAAACCACATTTTCTTCGTTTCTAAAGGGGAGGGCACCCTAAAAAACTTCCCTTTACAGAACGGGCGAACTGGTGCGCTCCCGGCAGATTTCTTCCACATGAGCTAAGACTTTTTGAGTGGGTATGTATGGAAGACTTGGAGAGGATGCCCCTCACCAAAAAGGAAAAAGTGATCTAACCAAAACACACAAACAAGGCATTTTTGACCGAAGGGCTAATAAAGATATAATCATTAAACCGGCAGATAAGGGATCCGCTATTGTAATAATGAATAGATCGGATTACATTTACGAATGTGAAAAGCAACTGAGCAACAAGGAATTCCATAAGGAAATTACGGAACCCACTAACGGCGCCATTAAGGGGGAAGTCGAACACTGCCTAAATCTACTGCTGAAAAAAGGATTCACCAATAAGGGATTTATCAATAAGAAACAGCACAAATACCTCTCGGGACCAGACCGGATCCGGGACAGAACTTTATATACTATGCCTAAAATCCACAAAAACCCGACCAAATGGACTATTCCTTCCCATACCCCAGCCAGCAGCCCTATCTGCAGTGACGTCGATAGCGAAACATATCGCACCTCGGAACTGATAGAGACTTCTATATCACACCCCTAAGACTTCTCCACAGCTCCTACATTAAAGATACTTACGATTTCTTGGATAAAATCAAACTCCTCAAAATATCAAAGGACGACCTCTTTTTCTCAATGGATGACAACAGCCTCTACACTAATATCCCTATCGACGAAGGCGTTAAATCATACAAGAACTGATGCTCCAAAATCCAGACTCCAGAAGACCCTCCCGCATTATTTTGGACCTCCTTGAACTGCAACTTAAAAATAACGACTTCGCCTTTAACGAACGACGATATTTACAAAGCCATGGGTAAAAATGGGCCACGGCATTCGCGGACACTTTTATGGCTAAATTTGAAAAAGACCTAGAAAAATGCCCCCTTAGACCGGTCATGTCGACATTTTGAGGATTTGGCAACACGGGCAAAAACGCCACAGTATAGATCAGAGCGGGAATTGAACCAGGGATCCCTGGATTCAAAGTCAAACGCTCTAACCTATACGTCAGCTGCCCTTTTTATATCCACGTATCTCGGTTATTTTGTCTTGTTGAAATTTTTGGTGGAATTAAATGTGTGCACATTAAAAAACTTGACATTCCGTCTTCTAAGTCCCCTTTCTCGACTGGTTAGTTTTGGTGACCGGGCCTTTGCAGTCGCTTCACCCATTCTTTTTTAATTCTCTTCCATCACACATTAAACAACGTACACAGCTTAATACCTTTAAATCCAAACTTAAAATATTTCCTTTTTCTACTGCCTTTTGCTAAATTTACAATGGATAATTTTAGAGAGCATTACTACGTAATTTTCTGATACGTTGTATTTATCGCGCGATATGCAACATAGTTTTACAGCGTTGTTTTCTGTCTGACACTGTGCCACTATCAGATGTATGTTGTTATATTTTTAGTTATTTGTTTCTTTATCTGTGATCTTACTGTATGTCGATTTCATTTCCGACTCATTTATGGTGTACCTAGTTCGATTTTAAACCGTATTCCTTGTGTTTCTAGTTAATCATTATAAGTCTAAATTTGTAAAGTGTCTTTGGTAGCCATGTATTAATAGGGCACTATAAAATCAATAACATTCCATTTCATAAGTACCGCGAGGCTGTTATGAATATTCGTATATTGTGTCTGTTCAGTACCAAAATTTTATATATTTGTTCGATATTAATTCAATCGAGAAAAGACACTTTAGCATATAACATAGGAAACAGTAGTAAACCGGAAGTAGAATGTATCCACCTATTCAAAGTGGCGGAAAGAAAAAAAATCGCCGCGAGCCCCATTCCCGCAGGCCGTCCCATCCGTAGAGACGTCGACAAGCGAGACCATTAGCACCTCGGAACTAATCGATTTTTATCTCACTCTTCCCTCTTTTAGACTCTTTGCATAATTCCTATCATAAGGACACCTATAACTTTCTAGAAAAAATAAAACCTATAAAAATTGACGAGACGGATGTATTTAGTACGATGGGTGTCAATAGCTTATACACTAATATCCGGATCGAGGAAGGCATTCAGGCCATCCGAGAACTAATTAACCTCTTTCAGATAAAACCAGACCATAATTTTGGACCTTTTATCATTGCAATTATACAACAATGACTTCCCCTTCAACGGCCGCCGGGACCTCTAGATTAAAGGCACCGCAATGGGCAAAAAATGGGCCCCTACATTCGCCGACACATTTATGGCTAGATTCGAGACGGAGGCTTTGAATAAATGTACCATAAAACCCGTAGTTATCTTTAGATTTCTGGACGACATCTTTGGGATCTGGCAGGATGAGGGAGGGAGACAGAATTCATTAATTTCTTTAATACATTCAACAAGCATAACCCGACCATCACCTTTAAATATGACTTGAATAGAGAAGGCATCAATTTCTTGAATACCAGAATTTACAAGGGAATTAAATTCAACGAAAAGGGCCTACTATACACCAAAGTACATATTAAATCGACAGACAAACACCAACTACTCCATAAAAATTTTTTTTATCCAAAACATACGGATAAAGGGGTAATAAAAATCACAAATTATCAGATTTCTTCGGATTTGTCATAAGAAATGGGAAGCATTTAAGGTAATGGAGAAGGGTTTATACACCAGAGGCTACACTATACATTTCTTACTAAAGTACGAAAACATTTAAGAATAATCGTACATCTCCAAAGAAAAGGAAGTATATTCCACTTCATCGCTAAATTTTCTTCCAACACCAAAAAATTTGGGCAGATCATTAGAGCTAATTACAATTTTCTGGAGACTGATCTTTTTGGGGAATGTAAACCAAAATTTGTTAACGCTTTCAGCAGACAAAAAACTAAAAGATATGTTAGTAAAGAGCAGACTATCACCCGACCCTCATCGGAACCCCGATTACAATTCAAACACCTACTTTATCTGTAACCCCTTCCCCAACCCCACGACTGGTTCTTACCCCATCCTTAATACTACTACATACTACTAACACTATCCCTAACCCTTACACTCACCCCCCTCCTCACCAAAACCCGATCGCCATCCTCCACCACAAAATGACCCTCCAACTAACACCAAACATCTCGGCAATGCGACTAGAACTCCAATAATAGGACACTGTACTCATCATTAAGCTGGAAGAAGGTCAGACCATGTAATTTGAATAAATGCCCGACGTAGAAACATATGTCGAAAACAAATAATTCCAAAGGCTCTAAAACGGGACAACTCTTTACCATCAAATATGACACGTGACATATGTGACAATATGACACGTGACAGTAGACAGATCATCTATTTAATCTATTGCACCAGATGCAAAAAACAGGATGTAGGTCAGACGGCTGATAAACTTAGGGACCGCATGAATAACCTTGTTTTCGATACAATCAAAAGTTGTCGGCCCTTTATAATTACTTTGACATGGAAAATAATAGAAGGCCTAGAGGTGATCCTATTGAACAGATAAGGAAGAAAAGTGATCTTCGCGAAAGGGAAAAATATTGGATAAGCTCGTTGAAAACCCCCTGGCCTTGAGGTTCAGACATATTAAACAATAATCGGACAGAGCTTCTAACACCCTAACCCGTGCCCCCGTCCCAACCCCAACCTAACACAATTCAACCTATTTAAATCTGCCCATATCTGTAGTTAAACACTAACTCCAGTCTAACTCCCAACCGATCCCCACCCCAACCCTAAGCCCCCGTCTGTGTCAGCTCATCTACTAAACCCCACGCAATGCCTAACGCCTATGCCACACTTACGGAAAGCCCAACCCTGAACTACACTCACTGAACCGTACCCCCTACACTAAAAAAAATAAAAATGCACTCACCCGAAAGTTTGCGAGGGGGATGAGTCGAATACTGGTATCTTGACTTCTATCTTGACTTCTATCGTGATTTCTATCTTGATTTCTATCTTGATTTCTATCGTGATTTCTATCTTGATTTCTATCTTGATTTCTATCTTGATTTCTATCTTGATTTCTATGTTCATTTCTAGATTTCTATCTGAAATCGCATTTAACACGCAGTTAGAGAGGCAATGGTTGAAAATTAGACCTCGTTGCGCAGTACAATTTACACGTTTGTTTGCATATATACACCTTATAAAAGCACTTACAACAAGAGTTGATTTGAGCTCCTATCCCTTCGTTTTAAATCTCATTGGGCCTATTACGTTTACTTTGCGTTAGTAATCTTGACGTGCAGCCACGCGATGGACCTTATCAGTCAAACTAATACGATGAAAAATATCCTGCATTCAGCTACAATATTTAACAAAACATTTGAAGCTTCCAATTTGAAAGGGTTAAATCCAATTCTAATATTGGAATGAAATTCTAATGTGTGTAAATCCACCCACCTCGTTCATTCGTGGTTATTCGTTGTCCGTTTAGATTGGCGACACTTCAGCTGTCCGATAGGCGCGATCTGTAATACGTTACACGCATTGCATTTGTCTGCGGTTCAATCACCATCGAGTGTGTAAAACATATACGGACTCCTCTTGAAAGTTATTCATTAGCGGTATGCGATGTACAGCCGTAACACTGATGTGCAGTACTTGATAGCGAATGCCACTGTTAGACGCGTGATGCTAAAGAGCTTCACATTAAGTGTGCTTCGCCACCTAGTCAGTTGAAAAAAAATTGCCATTCACCAGAAGCAATGAATATTTAGGCCCCATCCACTCACAGTAATATTTATCGACGATGGTAATGCTATATCGGAACAACGAATTAAACTTACCGCCACCCCAAAAACTAAAGCGTTAGGTTTTAATAATCACACATACCCGATTATGAGACGTAAGTAGCAAGGGCCGAATCATAGCTTCCAGTGCATTCGGTGTCCGCGCCAAGCTCATATCGCTCTCCGCATTTTAACTATAGAAATCCACGCGACTCCCAGAATGTATACTAGTTCGTCCACTGGGAATGTTGCCATGCATCCAATTTGACATTATGACTGACACTAAATAATTATACAAGATTAACGAGTTACGGTTAGTCTCTAAAACCAATTGTACAACGGCTTGGTGTGAATTCGGGAAGATACGACCGGGCGGCGACCGTGTACGCGACGATCGGGAGGCCTCTCTCACTGTGGTTCAGCCATCGTTCGCCCACTTTATATAGTCAACGGAAATGCTCATCAGTCTCAGTGCCGCGCAAAACCGAATGGGCTGTCCACGCCGTGAAGGTGATTCAAGCCATTCGTACTCGAGAAGCCTATAATAAAAGAGGACAACTCAACAAATTACATCGGCGGGCGTTGCGTAAGTAGCAACCTTACTGACTACGGTTAAGGTGTCTGCACACTATCTCGTGATTGCGTGATTTACATTATTTATGCTGTCCATGTTATGGCGATTCAAGCCACACGTACTCGAGGTTATAATAATAGAGGACAACTCAAGCCTCGTATCGGGCAGGAGTTGCGTAAGTAGGGACCTAACTACGATAAAGGTGTCTGCACACTATCTCATGATTGCGTGATTTACATTATTTATGCTGTCCATGTTATGGCGATTCAAGCCACACGTACTCGAGGTTATAATAAAAGAGGGCAACTCAAGCCTCGTATCGGGCAGGAGTTGCGTAAGTAGGGACCTAACTGACTACGATAAAGGTGTCTGCACACTATCTCATGATTGCGTGATTTACATTATTTCCCATATCTGCTCGCCAAATATGCCACACCGCGTCGAGAGTGAGCAATTATTTTTGGAAACGTACACAATCTTTAAGAAACTTTATAGAAAGGAGCACAAAAAATCTACTCGATTTATCCTAACTAAAATCCCAATATATATGAAGTGATATTTAGAGACCATTTACGGTTTATTTTATGAAACAAAAACGAACTTTTAACAACAAATAGTCCGTAGTAACGAAATGACTGAGTCAGATGTAGCCAATGATATTAGAAAAAACAGTTTAGAAAGCCCCGTAGTCTTTTGGCTGAGATACAGCAAGTCTCATTTTAATACAATTTCAAATAATTATATAGACTAATTGTCGAACATCCACGTCATTCGAGGTTCGTGAAACGATACAGAAATTCATTAACTGCACATGACGCGCATCTCGTCTATTATTGGTCAAAGGTTTCATTAAGCCCTAGGCGTTTTTTAGGAATAGAGCATGTATAAATATCATGACCGGTGCATATTCGCCTTATAAAAGTCGGCAATACTGGCGCCAACATGGCTATGCGTATTGAAAAATTCATCGCTCGCAATAACTCCGTAGTGTATAGACGCCTTTAGTCCAGCACCCGCGAGTGAAACAAGCCATTCATTCTGTGTGGAATACGAATAAAGAACGCGGGAATCCGAGTAGTAACTCGGGTCTACATAAGCTGTCGTGACGCGATGCTGCCCAAAAATACAATTGTTTCGTCAATTTCCGAATATTTCTTTCTTCGTACGAAAGGCAAACAGAGGCAAATTGTCACAACCGTTTAGCATAATTTAAATTACCATCAAAATACATATTCTAAATGATAGAGCATTTGGTTTCTTTCGGTGCCAGTAATGGAACATCAGCGGTATAGCCGTATAGGTTTCATTCTGTGCTTTTGTCACCAGCTATTCATAGAACCACACAAGCTACCCCAATAATAACCATATTGTTACCATACGTAACAATAATGCAATGTGTAAAACTGTAGATCTCTCGACACTGTCGATAAAAACAATCGAAAGAATCATTAGAGATCTGAGTGTATTGTATACCAGTTTACATTTTAGATCGTAGAGCTTAGATTATATGCGAGTTTAGATTGGCACTAAAGTGTTTGGTAACGTTGACAGCTCTACATTTTTTCTAGAACCGGCCGTCAGTAGAATTAAAGCTTGTATTTGATAGTGTGACAAATGCTTCATCATTTGTGGCCTTAGAGTATTCCTATTAATGACTCATCCGTATAAACACTAATATGTCATACATTGTAAATTTATATGCCCTGTAAACAATGTTTAGGGTGGGGCTTAACTTTTTCCCAAGTTTTCCCTATTAGTTTAGTTACGTCCTGTATAATTAACTATGTTACAGTTCACGTGGGTTTTTGTTGAAGTATCTAGTTGGCCAGCCCTGCTATATAGAATGACACTGAATGTGCGTTAAGGGATCTGCTAAAATGTTGATTGTTCGAACGTCTATGAAACTTGCCGAATGTCAATGATTACTTCGATACCTTCATTCCAGATACTGTCTACTCTTGAGGCGGATGAGTATGCATCGATGAATGTGAAGACTACTTTTGTTACTTTCCACTTTCTACTAACTCGTATACATCAGACCGAACCCGTGAGGCTCCAATTTTTATGCTCGTTCTATTGCATTGCCTCAAGTCTAAAATGATTTTAACATATACAATTTTGAAGTACTTACGCGACATGTGGTACTTTGATCGGGTAATTTTTACGCCGTATTTCTTATGCCCGGGACCGCTAAACTTTTTCTAGTTTAATGGTGTTCCTCGTCCTCTCTCAGCCGTCACACTTCCACGTTCACGTACCAATTCTTTACTGCTCACCCTAAGCGCGCGAAACCCACCGCGCATGCGCAAGCCACAGTTCTGTCTAAACACCTAACATACTCACAGGTGCTATCTGAGACGTCAAATAAGTAATTACTTTGTACATATTTACATATTGACCTCTCCTGTACGACTGGTCAACAACAGCGCGGATGTAAAAAAAGGCAAACGGAAGAGGATGAATGGCTCAGAAACGTTTGGTCGGTGTGTTGCATAAACAGTGACATCAATCGGAAGAGGAAATGAGAATATAGAGACGCGAGAAGAAAGCAAGAAAGTCGATAGGAGAAAAGCAAAGCGAAAACGCGATTGAGTCTCATAATACAATAATGCATAAAGACCAACACTCACCCCACTAACAGAAGATAATGCGTTTCGAAATATGAACGATAGAGTACCGAAGCGCCAACGTCACTTCCCCTGGCAACGCCCTTGACAACGAATTTTCTGTTCTAAACATATCAGTCAATATGGCGGCTCGAACTCCTTTGTCTATTTCTTCATTGTTGACTTATTTCACTGATGAAGCATTACATTGTAACAGCAGTGTTCCTTTGGCACATATATTTGGCACATAAATCTCACTTTTGGCACATAGAATTATGTAAATCAACATTGAAAATTATACTTTTGCCAATTTTAACCCTCCATTTACCAACCCTATTTCTGTAACATTAACAAGCAGGGAGTGGGTTATTCCCCCCCCCCTTGGATTTTTTCCTGGTCTAACTCGATATACACAGATGGTATCAATGTTTAGGTATATAATTCCTCTCTCCAATAAAATTAATGGTGTCACATGATCTCATATGGTGACGTCATTATGATGTAATATGTCAGGCACACCGTGATAAAGTCATTGATTTTTGCAATTTCGACATGTTTTGGTCGGTTTTGGGAGGAATTCTCTAGATTTTTCCTGGCTATTTGAATTGTTTTTGTCTCTAGGGTACCTCCTTGTGTTTTCCTCAAATTTTGGACCCCGATATGCTAGCAATGGCTTAAAAATATGACTTAGTCTTGTATTGTATTTATAGGCTGATTACCGAAGTAATCATTGTGATAGGCCATCCTGTGCCTGTATACAAAGCTAGCTTATGTGGTTAGACCACCGACTAGTCCGCCAGATTACCTGAACTCAATCCTCTGGACCGTAGATGGGACATTCTCCCAGACTGCCATAACAGCTAGAAACGAACCACCTGCGAGTCCAACAACCGCGAAAGGCCCTGATCAACAGTCCTTAGTACAACTCATTGAGATCATAATATAGCGATGCTGCCAGGCGGTGATAGTAAAAGGTAAAAAAAGGTATAGTACAACATTTATATAATGCAAGTATCAGCCAAGAAAGGCTCTCAGATGCGGTTTACAATAAAATGTTTTTTGGCAGCTATTCAGCGCATATACAATACCTTCGACACTCACATATCACCCCGCCAAGCATATCAAGTATCTACCCATTTTAGAGACGGATTTTACTCCAGCAATCGGGGATAAATGACTTGATGAGGACCACCGCAGAAAAGTCAACTAGTGGGAAGTTTCGAACCCGCAACCTCTCGGTTACGAGTCCGGTGTTCCTACCATTCGACTAACTGCTTCTCCTAAGCGGGATAACTATGCCGAGTCAGCCTACCTTGGCCGATCTTCCATAGACAAGCTCAGTGTCCGTGAATTATGCTAACCTCGGTGTAGTTAACGAATGCACCAACGAATCACAATACCCATATATTAAATCTGATATTAAATCTCCTACTAATACTTTGATAAATTATAATTATTGTCACTAATATGCGGCAGTCAGCAGATACTGCGGGATTGAACGATTAATTAACCTAATGACCCTAATTAAGCATGCGTTGCTAATAGATTCTCGATTTCAGTTTTCCCCGCAAAACTGTTCGAGTGAATTAACGTGACGCAATGTAAATTTACGAACAAAACCAAAATTAGAAACGAATCTTGGGAGCTTTATCGCGTGTCGAATTCTATTGTAAACGGGTATTTTGTACAGGAGCGAAATCACCCAGGCGAAACTAATGTTGTCTTAACAGAAACTACCAGGCTGAAATATGTAGTGGACCACTGGTGTCATCTGTCATGTGTACAATAGGTCATGAATGAATAAATAAACTGAAGACATTGATATCATGCATTATATTTAGTTTGATATAGACGTGCTTTTTGGTCAACACAGATATGTTTTTATTTCTCGTCAGATGTATGGAAGTTTCGTTTACGGCATTTCGAAAAATAGTAAGAACTACATATAGCCGAGCCTGAAAACAGACCTATTAAAATATTCAGTGAATAGGTTCAGTGAAAAGGTATAACTTAGGACTATTCTTTTTCATATCTCCAAAACTGGATTATGACCTGAAGAGAAATGTGGTAATGCGCCTGTCTAAAAAACTGAAAGAACTATCAATGTTTCTTCAGTATAATCAATTATGGCAGATATAGTGTATTGAAAGATAGAGAGCGTAGATAATGATTCTGATTCTGTTATGACACCCAATTCTTGTTTACATTAGTACAAAGGTACCTAGGTGTAGATTCCTGTCTGTTATCGACGATGTCAAAAGCAATTTATGCAACCTACTGGCATTAATGTGTACAGCTAAGAAATATGTAGGTAGGAATAAGTCTTGAGGAGCCATGACTTTCGTATGATCGGGTCTTGTCCACTAGCTAAGGTATGAGGGTGAAAACTTTCCATACTGTGTATTTAGGCATTTAACATTCTTAATCCCGAATACCAGGTTTATTGAACGTATTTGAGATTGCAGGTTCAGCCTCTACAGAAAGATTTTTCAGTATGTTCTTTAGTAAATATTTCTGTGAAGTTATTCGTGAATGCCTAGAGTAAAGTAAGGGGCGTAGAAAATAAAACAATAAAACGAACTGAAGTTAAATGTTTGGATATTTCCAGAATACCTGAAATAAAGATTTCCAAAACAACTCAAAAAATGGTTCAAAATAGTTCGTGTGAATGTGTAGGAGAAACTAAATTAAATATATAAAAAAAACTGGATCAAGTAAATATACATGAAAAAGCTGGTGCGAAAACCTGTAAGAAAAAATTTATTAAGTAAGTATCTAGAAAAAATTAGAGCAACCAATTATGAAGAAAATGGATTAACGAAATATAAGAGAAATATCAGGGGGGGGGGGGACTAAATATGCGGGGGAAAAAACCCCCGAACACTTGTGCCTGACGGAGATAGGGAGTTCGGCGTACAATAACAGACAATGAATGTACTGATTTAATGGTTTAGCGAGACAAATCCCCGATTATCATGTCAATCCGAAATAACTGCTATTATACCACACAGGGAGGACATTTGGTTGGGCACTACCGAGGGATACCCCCAATGCTTCTGCTGCTGCCTCAGTGGCTGACATTCCGCAAGTGAAATCTGGTGAATCACGGCAATAAATCACGGCAATAAATCGCGGCAATAAATCACTGCCAACAGTAGTCACCAATGGCAATCCGCTCTCAAAAGGCTTCACTTTCCTCGGAGGTAATAGCCACTACGACACGGCCCCCAACGAAATTGGAACAAATTGTTTATGTAATTTTAATAATTATTGTGTTATAAAAAATTAATAAAATTATGCTCTAATCCGGCGTTTTAATCCCTAGTGTTCTCAATCTGGAATAGCTCAGTTGGTAGAGTGCCTACAGAGTACCTAATCTGGAGAGTTCCAATGCCATGACATGGAATTTGTTTTTCTTCTGTATCCCTGAGCAAGGGACTATGCAGATGGTTCTGGCCGACTTGGCCATAAATAAGTACCAATGACTTTCTTTGACACAAACCCAGCTAAGCGTGCGCTGCAAAGTCAAAATGGGAAGGGGTAGAACTGGTCCAGGGGGGTGTGTACGCAGAATGCAGTAGATAAATGGCACAAGTCAATTTCTGAAGTAATTAGTGCCATATTAAAAAAAATTTCAATAACCATATAATCCTCAGATTTGTCTTTTGGCTATTTACAGTAAAGAAACTTTACTTTGAAGATTGGCAAACAGTGACGGCGTTATTCACGACCAAATAATGAATGAACCGAGATTAGATGACTGTCTCGTCATTTGTCACATGCGCGGACTATGGCTACGGTGATAAAATGTAGGGCTCTTAATCCGGAGGAATAAGATAAAATCACGTATAAAATCTTCATTAAGTCACAGGAGGCACATTGTGGGGCTTCGCGTATAATTAACGAAAGGCCGTACCCCGCACATTCTATCGTTGTACTACGAGTGATCGGGGAGGTAATGCAAGGAGCAAACTAAATCTCGGAGAGCCACCTTCCGAGAATTCTAAAAAGTGTTCGCACATCGTAAAAGCAAAAACCAACCATAAAGTAAAGGCAAAGTACAACATTTATATACCGCAAGTATCAGCCAAGAAAGGCTCTCAGATGCGGTTTACAATGAAATGTTTTTTGG
>WURV02160034.1:0-15797 GCA_011762755.2 Epimenia babai | reverse complement strand
AAATCTTACTCATTATTCCAAAACCGAAAATATTTTCTGTCATGCAGCAGATTCAAACTAATAATCTATCGCACCAAAGTCTATCTTTTTTAACCGCTCGCCACTCGTTCCAATGGCGCCGTGCAGAAGCTTTTCGTAATTATACCTGGAGTGCCAGGGCGTCGATACTCTTGTATCATATTTTTACCGAAATCACTAGAATAATGACTCTTTAATATCGATACCGGTGGCATTATATTAGGCAGGGGAGTTTTTAGCCAACGGTCACTTTGAGGAACAATCTGACAAAGCGGGTCATCCACACTCGCATGGCTAAAGAGTAAACATGTCTAGAGAAATCTGAAAGATTTATTCTAGTTGTTTTGTTTCTAGTCTGGAAGATTTCTTCTAGTTGTTTTGGTGATTCTTGTGTAAAATACATGTCTTTGGCCTTATTTCATGTGAGAATATTGTTAATGTATATGCACTACTCATTGCCTGACTGAATGAGAAATTTGCATTAATGTATTTATCACGCTAGGGGCTGTATCTATGCAGGAAAGTGAGTTTGCTGCTGGCAATTTCTCAAATCTTACATTAAACAATATTAAACAATACAGAATTAATATTAAGCGTGTATTGATATGCCGCGGTTCGATGATAATTACAACAATCGTTCCCATGGGGATCCATTACATGAAAAATTCATTTAATTCAATAATAAATGTGCTTCTGGTCAATTTTTAACATTGTGTGTCGTAGTGCAAGAAGAAACACGTGTACCTCACGAGCCAATTACGCAAGGTCAAGATGAACAAAAAGATGAATAAATCGACAAATGAGTCAAGCGTCAGTTTGTCTGCGCGTAAAACCCGGTAAAATTATCTACCTAACCGGACTCCGTAACTAGCATCATACCTGGCAACCCAACTGTGTAAATAAATGTCTGTGGACTTGAGCTGCAAAGAAACAATTTCATTCCAATTTGGCTAGAAGAAACAATTTTTTCAACTTTTTCTAGAAGAAACGATTCCTTCAGCTTTGTCTCGAAGAAGCAATTCCTTCAAATTGTCTCGAAGAAACAATTCCTTCAAATTGTCTCGAAGAAACAATTCCTTCAAGTTTGCCTCGAAGAAACAATTCCTTCAACTTTTTTTTTCGAAGAAACTATTCTATCAACTTTGGCTCGAAGAAACAATTCTTTCAACTTTGTCTGGAAGAAATGATTCCTTGAGGTTTGTCTCGTAAGAAGCAATTTCTTCAGCTTTGTCTCGAAGAAGCAATACCTTCAACTTTGCCTCAAAGAAACAAATCCTTTAAATTTGTCTCGAAAAAGCAATTTCTTAACCTTTGTTTCAAAGAAGCAATTCCTCCAAGTTTGCCTCGAAGAAACAATTCCTTCAAATTGTCTCGAAGAAACAATTCCTTCAACTTTTTTTCGAAGAAACTATTCTTTCAACTTTGTCTCGAAATAATTCCTTAAACTTTCTCTTAAAGAATCAATTCCTCCAACTTTGTCTCGAAGAACCAATTACCTCAACTTTGTCTCGGAGAATCAATTATCTACACTTTGTCTTGAAGAAACAATTTCTCCTACTTTGTCTCTAAAACTGCCTCTTCCACTTCATCTCAGCTTCGTTTATTCATCTGTTTCTTTCTATATTTATTTATTTACAAATAACTGCATTTGTGTAACCAAATGCTATTTGATTTTGAATCTGTTGTCTTGTTATACCTGGAAAATAAAGAGGTTTTCAAATATTTCGTAATACGTATATGATGTAGTCAATGAGCTGTCACCTATGATATATCACTTAGCAAACATCCATTTCGATTTGTTTATTTCATGCTATAGTGTTCATTCTCTTAACTTAAAACAGCGTCGACATCACTGGCACAATTCAGCCTGAGCCCGAGATCAAATTTACTGGTTACGAACTGCCCTCATTTATCTCCCTCATCGTGAAAGCGGCTCCCCCAGAAAAAGAAGTCATTGGAAACAAACAGTCAGGAAAAGGTGATTTTTGTGGTTTAAGTCGACAGATTTTTTGCCAATTTATGACATTGCCGTATGCTGCCAGTCACCTAGTAGTGACCTATTCTCATTGAGCCTCAGAGGCATCTTGTTGCCCTTGGCTACAATTGCCAAATGAACTAAAAGAGCAAACAGTAACATAACACTTTGTTGTAAAAAGTAATATCTTATATTTTTAATTTTTTTACATATTTTTTTGGGGTGGTGGCCCTAACTTGTGTACAGAGCTTCATACAGTCTTCAAAAACCAAATTTATTCCATTACCATTATTTTATAAAAATCATTGTGATTTGTTAGGTATTGAAAAATAGACCACAATGATTCTGAAAGGGTCCCATTGATTGTGCTTGAGTTACTCAAGTTTTTTTTGTTTCGTTCAATATTTTCAAACATGGGAACAGAAAAAATCATGTCGTTGTAGATTCATTCCTGGGTAACACTATGAACACATGCTACCGTCTGTCTGATTCGTATACCTGTCTCTTTTGTATCGGATCTCATAGACATTAGGTGGACATGCCCACACATGTTGTAACTATTCACTGTATATGTAAAAAACAGATGGAATCCCTTTGGTTTAAAACTCAAAAATATGTGCTGGCTTTTTATTAAAATCGATCTAACATAAACATAGTGAAGCAGATGTGTTTGGGTCAGACCTTGTGCATGCATGTATGTCTGTATATGTCTGTCTGTGTGAATAGGATTGGATTAACATGTTCGGATAGGCTTTAATTGGCACCTTGTGTATAGCCAGAGGCTGGGATCAGTCTTTTGTCCAGGGCATTCTGAGCCCTTTACACAGATAGTCAAATGGACTGGCCTTGTTTATTACGGACGGGACAGACACTCGACCTTTGATGGTTTCGCGCCATTGGTTCCAAACACCAACAGATGGCCGCCGACATACGTGACGCATGACGCTAAATCTGTAATTGGTGATTACTTACAATGAGATGACAAGATTCGGCCCAGGCAAGTGAGATTCATAGAAACCATCCATAGAGCGTCTCAAATGTAAGAATGTCAGAAGGAATAGGTCCTTACGTAACCACACCGCAAGGCCTCTCCAGACTCCTCTTGGCAAACTTGGGGTTTTAACGGGTTTTTTGCTAAAAATACCCTAGGTTTTATACTAGCTATACTGAAATTGAACTAGTTTCTCTAGTTCAATTCTTATTATCTAACCGCAATGCCAGCCTCCCCGCTCAAATTGGCACCTAGCAATGTTAGCTGAAATTGTTATTTCCATTATCCTGAATACGGTTAGCCATATTTATCATATCAGTGGTTTTAATATATTGGTCAGACAGTTGACCGTCTGTTCACATCAGTCTTGCTGATGTTTACCGAATCCTTTGATAATCTCGGTTGAATTTCTTGGCTCAAGATCTTCTCTCAGAATCTTGTCTCAAGATCTTCTCTCAGAATCTTGTCTCAAGATCGTGATGTACTTTGACTCAGTTTTCGCTGCGTGTGTGATACCCCATTTCAGATGTCATCAAGATAAAGCCGCTCCTCTGATCGTGAATGTCACCGCGTGAGCAGGTATTAGCTGGTACCGCGCGTAGCAATGGATTTAAAACAAAACCCAGTGAATTTCATTCGTTCATTTTCATCCATTCATTGTCTATCCATCGGCCACATGGTTTTATAAATTACTTCACTCAAGGAAGTTACTTTTTTACCCGCGTTGGTTTGTTTCTTTATTAGCAACTTTACACAACGGTTATGAATGAATGTACATAGAATATTCTGGAATGGTTGGACATGGGATGATTGGATTTTATCTTTGATCCAGATTACCACCTTTATAGACGATTGTTTATTATTGGGCGATACGGTATATCGCCATATTACACTGTACAGTCAGGTACGGGTACTGTATAAAGAATGGAGTGTTAGTGAATAATGAAGGTGCATGAACACATTGGGGAGTGAGCTGCTTGCCGGAGGTCCCTGTGTCACCCCTCGCAGCTCTTTGTGATATACGTTAATTGTATCATGTAATAATATTGAATCGCGTATCAGTGGTGCCCAGAACTGTTCCATCGAGCAGCTCCGAATTCCTACGACAGACCGCGAGGTGTGGTGGTGTGTGTCCTTGTTTCTGTCCGACCATGGCTTGCCCACAACTCATTTTGTCTATGCGAATAAATGACCAGGCAGAAAACTGGCGTGCGTCAAGAGAAATGCGTTTTATTGTTATTTAGATGCTCGTACGTATGATTTCATCGTATATCAATAAAGATGCTATGACTATAACACAGTCGTTGGTTAACTTACCTACAGATATACCTGACGAGAATTCTACCAACTGTAATAATATAATCGGCATTGAAACGAGAACGCTCAATTCAAAAACATATCTGATTACGGCACTTTAAACTGTTGACCTTAACCATCCTATCTAATGACCCACGCGAAGCATACTGTATCATATAATTGACCGAAAGAAATGCGCTACTCCACAGTAGTTAAGACATGCCCTACCAGAAGAATTAGCATCAGCAACGTACATCGGGCAACGTGTCCCCCCACCCCACCCTGTTTACTGAACAACGCCACATGCAGCTTTTGTTTGAATACCCAAAAAAATATGTCACATACCAAGAATATGTACGTAACTGTTATCTACGACACAAATATTTCATTTTATCTAGCATTGACATGGTGAAGATAATTAAGATAACCGTTATCTACAAAAGCCAGGTGCCATGAAGAGGTGAACAATCATGTGCGTAGAAATCTTTTTGAGCACAATAAAATTGTAATGTGATAGTTTTTAATACACAGGCTAAGGACATTTTTTATATATAATGTATTTAATAATTATAATAATTACGTCATTTGCAGTCATTTACATATTCTTAGGTTGCCCTATTGATAACCACGATATTCAATTTAAAATAAAAAGATATAAATGAAAAAGAAAGGGTTACAGGAATATTGGGAAATTGCTCATAGTGTAATTTGATATACGGGTACTTTAGTGCCATCAGTTGTCTATTTATGAGGAAAATATGACAATATTATATACGTTTTATACATGGAAATTTACATTGAACTCCATTTTTGGGCAACTGCCTGGAATTGTAGGTTAACTAAGCCTAATTTGAATGATCTGTATTTCAAAGCCACAATATAGGGAATTGTGGATCATTGGTACTATTAATAAGGTTAAGTACATTGATAGCAAATAAATAAAGGCAATGAAAACTGTCAGTTGCAGTTAATTCACATAATAAGCTATTCAGCGCAGAAACAATACCTCCAACACTCACATATCCTACAAAGATGGTATCAAGCGTATACTCATTTTAGAGACGGTTTTACTCAAGCAATCGCGGATAATGACTATCTGAGCAATGGGGGTGGGGGGAGTAATTTCCGCGAATATTTATATTTTCACCTGAACAATCTTATTCTTAAGAAATGCTCGACGGAGGGGTTTGCTGTTTGACAAATATTCTTCTTGGGTTGGTTTTTAAAGATTTGTTAGGGGTATCATCGTCTGAGCAGTAATCTCTGCTCATTTTTTAAATTTAAATATTAGGTCATTTTATCTTTCATTTTTGTCGTCTTTTCTTTGCTGAACTTTTCTTAACGGACTTCATCCGTCGTTCCTCCATCCGATGTTGACATTTTCTTTAAAAATCTTCTCAAAAACTTTTCATAATAGAGCTTTGCCATTTGGCAGATATTATACTTGGGTCGGTCTCTTAGATTAGTTAAGCTTATCATCTGTTCAATGAGAAATAATTTCTGGTATCCTTATATTTTTACCTAAAAATCTTAATCTTAAAGGAGCCACTTGTCGCAGAACTCTGCAATTTGGGCCAATATTTTCCATGGGTTGGTCTCTATTAGATCGGCTAAGCACATCATCAGACCAAGGGGATGTAACTGTTGCCAATGTTTTAGTGTTATTGAAAAAAATATCTTAACAAGCTTGAAAGCTAAAATTTTCTAAATGTTTTTGATGTTCCAGAAGATCATTCCAGTCCTCTTTGGCCTTTTTAATAAGTTTTTGTTTGTTTTTATTGGTTTTTATTTTTTTTATTTCTTGTTTCTATTTTAAGTTTGCACTTATATCCAAGCATCGAGTGCTTCTTTTATTCAATATTTTTTTATTCTTTCTTTGTTTTTTTTCTTGTTCATTTTTCATTTTTTCCAAAACTCAGGTGAGCGTCTTGAGACCTCTTTGGTCTGTTGTTTTGGTATTTTATTTAATATTTAAATGAGTGTTTGGGGCTTCTTTGGCACCTCGTTTAAATATCTGAATGAGTGTTTTTTTGGTTTTTTATTGTTTTTTGTGTTTTTTTTTGTGACCCTTGTTCTCCCAGTTTTTGTCTACATTCTATTCAATCAGCATTTTAATTGCTTCTAACTCGCTCTTTCATCTGCATTTTTATGCTTTGTTATTTCTTGTTTTTTTAATATTTTTTATTGTTTTTAATTTATTTCCATGTTTTTTTGTTTTTTGCCAGTTTTTCTTCTATTTTTTTCTAATATTAAGGTGAGCCTTTTGGGTCCCCTTTGACCTCTTGTGGTAGAACTGCATCTTTCCTCTATATATAGCATCTTACATCATCTTACAGGAAGGACTGCGCCACAGCTTCATATAATTATAGCTTCACAGATATATTCATAGTACAAACGGCATATGAGCATGACTCAGGGTCCGATGTAGTTAACATTTAGTGGATTAGTGGAGGGTTTATGAGCATGAACTACTACTTACTGTGGGTTGAAATGGAGATCACCTGATCGGTCTCCCAACCACGCCCAGACCCGTTTGTCTCTCTGACGGAGCGCATTCTGCACAGATATAGAGTGCCTTTAGAGCTCTCTGACTCGGATGTCTCTCGCACTGCACTCTTGGATAGTGGATTTGTGATCTATCGTACTCGGAAATCAAGGATGGTTGATGCGTTGGAGTGGTAGTTTCGCGCCGAGTGACTGAATACAGAAGCGGGATGATAACCATACCGGTATTCCCCGAGGACTACTTCAGTTGACATATTTTTTAACAAAACAACGGACAGATCATATCATCGACCCGATATATCATCTACTCATAGACACTGCCCAGTTAGTCTAGCCTATGTGGATCTCATTAGTCAGAATTGAATATTAGCTTATAGGCAGCCTTCACCTAATATACGTCAAGAGTACGGCGAGGATCTAGTCGCACGCAGACCTACGCCATTTTAATACTACTTCCTCAATCGAGGCAATGCTTCTTATCCGGCAATACCGTGTTCCTTGTGTGTCTAGTTAATCGTAGTAACCATAAATTTGTAAAGTGTCTTTGAAAGCCACGTGTTAAAAGGACACTATAAATCACTAACATTTCATTTCATTGCTTTTGGGGAGTATGCATTATTTGAACAGTCCAGGTTCAGTGCAATTCTTTATGACGCAATTGCAATAAATTATATACTACTAGAGAACACCGACATCGTTACAAATTTGCGCTCACTAATAATGGAAATACATTAACTGTAGGTCTTGTGTCCGTTACCTCACCATGAAAATACCAGAAAGGTGCAAGATATATGGTTTAGTTTAAAGACTACCTACTTTAACATTATACCAGCCGCGGTGCCTACTCCGTAGTTATTAAAAGCTAGGTGCCATGTTTTGACTTGATGACGAGAAAATAGAAGTTTTTTTAGATGGATTTAGGCCGCCTAGATCCACTATACACTACTACACTTAAAACCTCGAGGTTGATAAGCTTGACGTGTGTGCGGAAAGCAAATTCGTTCAGTGCATGCATGGGTGGTGTATCCCGTATCTCATGTGAAGAGATTAAATAGGAGGTTAATAGTAGCTGTGAGTAGGCTAGTACACTCTAAGTATGTTTATTTTCGACCCACACACGCATAAGTTGCTCCTCCACTTATATTTCCCGCACAAATGTCAACAATACCAACAATACTGATAATAGATTAAAATGGTGGCTGACATTCTTGTTTACACCGAAATCTTGGAGGGGTAAATGCTATTCATAACTTTTATATCTACCGTGTACTTTTTTCGGAGATGGTCGCCACTCGCTACATGCACATTAATAGTACTAAAATCTGTCATCCACCTTGCCGCCATTTTTGACATAATTCCGAATTTTTAAGATAATTATTAATATCACTCTTTTACAGTCCCTATTATAATGCAAGCAACTAGGTACTGAATAATTATGTATGTCGACGGTTTGTCAATACACAGAGTATGTAGTATGTTCAGCGACACCAGTTTACTACGAACGGAGTACAATCACCTATCAATATCTTTAAAATCTAGATCAAAGTAACACGTTTCTTGTGAAAGCGCGTTATTAAAACGTGAAATACCCCGATATCTGATTATGGATGAGCATTATTCTTTTTATTCCCACATATTTCGAGATTTCGCCTATGTCCGATGAGTTGTGACAGGCTATCGCAATGTTTTTTCTCGTCGATGACTTGCGGTGGGTTTTTGTGCACTGATGCTTTCGTTAGATTGATAGTTGGACGCACTACCCGTTAAAAATACCGCTGTGGATATAGTTGTCGAGAAATATCCGTGGTATGCAATCTCATGGAATTGTAAGATGTAATTATTAGTATTACATTCGCCCGTGAATCATCGGCGATCGTAGTGTATTGTGTCTGTTGTGACGTTATGCGGTCTACCACGCAAAACGTTATCAAAAAAAAATTTATATTTAAAAATATATACAGATACTTCCGTGAAACCACTACATGTTGCGTGAATCACTCGTGGTTGTCCTATCTATCTTTATTCGTCCACTTGGACGAATGCTTAGAAAAGCTATAAACCTTTGTCCGTTGTCTGTCAGTTTGTGGGATGCCAGCATTTTTCTCATAAAACTCTTTCGTAGCTGTTTATTGTCGGGCTTCGCCACTTGACAGGAGTTACTGTACTCGATTCGTCTTATTGAGCCTTTGTTCAAGATATCGTCTTCTTGGCAAATTAGCCGACTGCAGTCAGTTTCCGTAGATGTTCATTCCTTAAGAAATCTACGAGTCAACAACCACCAGACATATATGTTTTCAATTTCGTAGAGAAAGACGATGGTTTGGTCTCATTGAGATTTCTTCAAGGAGTTTTCATTGACACAAGGGTATTTGATATATCAACTAATATAACGAGGAGGAACAAAAAGTTCTTGGCGTAATTTTATAAATGTAGTAAATGCCAGTCACTCTTGAAATCTTTCCTTCTTGTACACTTAAGAATTTTACAATAACCAACTTAAAAACAAATATTTGCGTGTATTCAGGCACAAAAAATTACTCATTTCCTGCTGCGAGAGGCGCGGGAAAAATTTTAGGTTTGCTTGTATTCTAACTCGCGGCCTCCTATTTATGGAAGGCCGCGTTCAACCAATAAAGCATTGGCACCGACAAAAATCTTTGTCGTTAAGAGGTTTAGGATATGGCCAGTGTGATGGCTCAATGTGATCCAATTAGGATTTACTCAATTATTTATCATTTGAGCCAAGATACGAAAATATTTCGCGATTTATGTATCACGACCTTAACAAATGCAAACAATCAAAATCAGAACGCTGTACATAGCATCAGCGTTTTTCTTTAGAATTATTCCTTTGTTTAATCAAATGGGGAATGGACAATTTTAACGGTACTTTATTAATGATACTAAATGTCAGCAGCACTTAAAATATTGATTGCCTTATTTGTGCACTTGTGGAATTTAAAATTACCCCTTCAATACAAAACACTGGCGGCCATGTGCAATCGCGTCTGTTTCGCGTCTGCTCAAGTCGGGACCTCGGTCATCGCCTGCTACTCGCTATACACTGTGTATAAAGGGATGGACAGGGCGTGAACGTACTTTATGAAACATCTCTAATGAATTGAATTTGTCCATTACACAGTCACCCCGATGATTATCCTAGAACCTAGGCCATGTGGTCCCGTCATCGCGACAACAATAATTCAAGCTGCGCGTGCGTGACGTCAAGTCGTGGTCTCGGTCCTTCGGGCGGGTCGCTTCGCCCACTTCGCCAGCTATTGAATCCATCAATGCCGAAGTGGTGACAGTGATAGCGTAGCTGTCATACGAGTCTACTGTATACACAGGTATCTTCGTGAAGGTAATTTGACGATGTGGCTTAATGTTTCTAAAGTCGTCCTTATTTATCAAGTAGTAAAAATCGTTTTTTGGCAGTTTATATTGGAAGATCGCATTAATTTATGTAATTCCGAGGTTAAAATGTCACACCGTGTCGTTGCATTCTTGTTCTAACGACCATTCGGAACCCACGCAATCAACAACGGGTGAGAATTAGTCTTAACATATACCTTCTCTTTACTATAGATAGGCAGTTTTAAAATGTATTGAGTTTTTCGTAATCATCGTCATAGTATTGAGAGTGGTTGTCATTTATGTGGATCCAAAGCTCATAGATTCGCATATGTAAAAGAGATAGGTAGCGCGAACTTTGATAGGGCTCAGGAAGTGTCTGAATGTAAAAATAGCATATTGTTAAGTAACTCCTAAAGAACGTGACCTTTATCATGTGACCAGACGAAATCAATCGAGGAAGTAACTACGCACAACATTTTACAACGTAAAAATTATCGTACGTAGGAGGACATGCGGGGGCAGATACGTATACAAATTTTATCCATAGCGCTACGAACTGCACTGATAACGACTTAAGACTGTCGTAGCTACCTCGATCGCTAATAAACGGGTTGCGCAACTCCCAAGCCTCGTTCTCGCGAGAAGTTTACGCGAGAATCTAAAAATAACGAATGATAATATTTTTATTGGGTGTCTTAGTCACGTGATCAATTAATATAAAATGATGAGGGATTCTCCTCTCGCCGCAGTAACCTAGTTTGGATGTCGAGGTGGATTATCGTGGGTGATGAGTCTCTATCCATCGTGCTGCGGTTGAATGGGTGTCAAAGTTTGTGGCTGAAAAGGAAATGGAAGATTGAAGCTACGGTTGCATTGGCAGTGGTCTCAGTGCAGACGTATGTATCGCAGTATAGATTTTTTATTTTGGAAATAAAATCAATTTTGGTTCGTTGAGGGTTGCTGCGAAGTTTTTTTTAATGCCTAACAATATATTATTAAATGTAATATAATTATAATATGAGATCGTAATCAACATAATACAATGCAGAATTGTACGCGCTATACTGCCACGTCGAGCAGTAGATTGTTGTTTCACTCAATCGCAATTCGGTTGACTTAGGCAGTGACAGATGATGGAAAAATATAAAACCACCTCTTTCAGTGTTCATGGCATCAGTCTAGATTTCACTACATTCATAAACTATAAATTACAGTGTAATGAATATATTACGAAATATTTACTATTAATATTTTATGGCACTATTATAATGTAATTTTATCTGAGGTGACTGCTGAATTAGGGTAAGACTTATATCGAGCTTAATGGTATTTTAAAGTTTTATTGTAGATGTCATTGTGATTAATACCTTAAAGCTTTACCGTGAGTGTGAAGGTTTGGATTATATCGCAGACACCAGTCCAGTTGAATTTGTTTGTTTGTTAGCTGCTTTACATCAAAAGCTATGAATGGAGAAGCAAGTAATTTTCAGGAAAGGTTGGAATTAGGCCAATATAAAAATGTCAAATGATTAGATATTGGTGGTTGTGTGGATTACTATCTAAAAACAGAAATCTTAGCATCTGCATCGGTGTCTGGATCAAGATATCTTCACTGGATTACTGTCTGGGTACAGAAATTTATATTTCATGGATCTTTGTCTTAGGTAAACTAGGCATTATATCCCGCACCTTAAAGCTGCTTGGGCAGTTTGGAAATGATGGTTTGCGAGGACTCACAGGGGGGTTGGTAGCTCCATCACAGGCACCGATTAGACACTCGTAAATCTACTGTCCCAAGGTATATTAATTTGTGTTGCCACAAAGAAATTTCATCGGTACTTATTTATGGCTTATTTAAGTCGACTAGAGCAATCGGGATAAAGTACTTTGCCCAAGGATACAATGGAAAAACACAATGGCATTGCCCGGATTCGAACCGTCCACCTTCTGGTCTGAAGGCCGGCGCTCTATCACTGAGCTATCCCGTTCCCATGTTTATGTTGTTGCAGTATGCCAGTAGATAATTACTCTGTAATAATACTTCTTCGTCCTGCTTGAAATCAATAGTATAAAACTATACCCGACAAAACCAAAATATACAAATGTTGCATTAGTAGAAGGAAAGATTGCATGGGGTGATTTGTTGGAAATCTGCGCACTTTAAGCAATTTCTAGTTATGATTATTTATTTATTTTGTTAGTGATAGCAGAAATTTTGATACTACTCTCGCGATCACCACATTTCCACCCCCACGCACGTACCTAGGGATCAGTGAGGCAAATCGCATCATTATATGCATGCGGAGTGTATCATATCGAGAAGTGCTTATATAAAAATGTTAATATCCTGTTCAATATACACACACACACACACAACTAATACAGTATTAATAGAACCATTTCAATATAAGAGATAGAATTTAATGGATTTTGTCATAAGGTGAGTGATAATACAAAAACACTAAATATAGACTGCACCAGACTGATGTCACAGGTGAATAGTGAAATGTGACATATGCACTTAAGACATCATTATATATCGTCTCCCATCGTGTTGCAATCACTGATTCATCCTTTTAAGATGTTCATGTTATTTATGAGATATATGCCGATAAAAATGTTTGCAATCACCGATAATATATCGGTTACGGGGGAACTAAATGGCCTTCAGTCATCTGCTGAGCAAAACCACAGATGTCCCATAATTCATGGTTACAGTTTTGTCACCTCTTCATTTCATTAATATTTTAAATTCGAAGTTATTCGTGACCTTTTTCATATTTATGAGTATTGCATTTGATGACTATTTAGTAACTGCTTAATGTGAAATTGACTTAAAGTTTGGATTAGTCAAGTTTCTCCCATGTTTATTATATTAGCTAGCCGGTGCTCCGTTATTAGCTTATTGGTGAGCTCCCTTATTAGCTAACAGGCGCTCCCTTATTAATTAATCGGTGAGCTTCCTTATTAACTAACCGGCGCTCCCTTATTGGCTAACAGGCGCTCCTTATTGGCTAACCGGCGCTCCCTTATTAACTAACCGGCGCTCCCTTATTAACTAACCGGCGCTCCCTTATTAGCTAACCGGTAAGCTCCCTTATTAACTAACCGGCGCTCCCTTATTAACTAACCGGCGCTCCCTTATTAACTAACCGGCGCTCCCTTATTAACTAACTGGCGCTCCCTTATTAACTAACCGGCGCTCCCTTATTAACTAACCGGCGCTCTCTTATTAGCTAACCGGTGAGCTCCCTTATTAGCTAAGAACCGTTTGTGTTATCGCAGAGCTCTCCAATTTGACAGATATTATCCTCGAGTTGGTCTCTAAGTTTTGTGAGGTATATCATCATCAGACCAAGGGGAGGTAATTTTTGTCGTTTGTAATTTTACTTTAATTTTTCTTAACGATCTTAAATGTTTTTAATGTTCCAGAACAGTGTTTTTGTGCTTCTTTGGCATTTTGTTTTAATATCCGAATGAATGTTTTGAAGCTTGTTTGGCCTCTTGTTTCAATATCCGAGTGTTTGTAGGCTTCGTGGGCCTTGTTTCCTTTTTTCAGTTTTTTTATTTTTATGGTTTTTAATTATTTTGCAACAATTTTAAGTTTTCACTTACATTCTAGCATCTCAGCATCTTCTTTTATATGACATTTTTATTCTTTCTTCGTTTTTTGTTTCTTTTTATATTTTTTCCAATAGTCTTAGGCTTCTTTGGCTTCTGGTTCATTTTAATGGGATATCATCGCAAATTTATGCCTCAATATTTTTTATTTAAGATATTGCAGCAGCTGGAAGTTATTTTGATATTTTCCAAAGCTTTATATTACTTTCCCTGTTACTATTTTTTGCTTGTAGGAACTTGGGTGAAAGACGGATTGCGTGATTCTAAAAGTGAAGCAAACGTGATCATTCAGATATGAATAATTTAATATTTCATGCTGATATCTCTATCAAGCAGGAACCTGATAATGGCTATTTGGAGTATTTAGTCGACAAGCTCAGAGTTCAAAATTCTTGTGACCAGTCAGTTCCCCACTCCCCCGATGGACTACATAACCTGTCTACACCAACTTCCCCGATGGAACATGTAGATTTGTATAGTTTAACTGGGGCTAAGTTGCCCGTGGTGCCGTCCGATTCCTTCGACGTTCTTTTGGACTCATTTTTGGAGAGCAATAAAGCCGCTGCGTACAGCTGCCACGAGAATGCGGGAAGCGTGGGACAGTCGAGTAATGACAGCGTTTCATCGGTTTTGACCCAACATGCCCCGGTGTCCCCGACATGGGACGACGTCGACGCGGTTATAAAATCGGACGAACGTCGCGACTGCAGCGTCGCTGAGAGCAATCACATGGCAGCAAGTTCGGTTGTCGCGCCACCGCCTCGTCGCACGAAGAGCAGCAAAACTATTTCATGCAACGACGAATGCGGCGCGATCGACCTGCACGATCGAGAACTGGTGAATCTAACGGTGCGCGAGCTGAACCGACGTCTGCACGGCCTGCCGAAGGACGTCATCTCGAAGCTGAAGCAGAAGCGACGCACGCTGAAGAATCGCGGCTACGCGCAGAACTGTCGCTCGAAGCGGATTAGTCAAAAATGCGACCTCGAACGCACGAATAAGCTGTTACTGAAAGAGTTACTCGATTTACGCAAGCAACTTTTGTTGGTTACCCGAGAACGGAACGAGTATCGCGATGAGTGCGCTCGTATCATCAGAACACGTTCACTGCCTCCCGCCGCCAACCTCAGCAAGACCTGTTATTGATGGAAACCCCGCGGCTCTGTGTTGGTTAGTACCTTAGTCGAGTTTTGTGTCACTTCCTCGCTTGAAACATTACGCATCATTCCCGTTGGTGGTGGGGATACCTTTAGTAATCGCCACTGTTTACTGCGAATCTTTTAACTTACTGGTTACTAGTTAACTGTTGATTGGTCACTAACGGCAAGATTCGTAATGGTATATATTCAAGTGCTTTTCCATGCTACTCTAACTTAATATATATATCTAAAAGATATATTGTCAGAAACCCAATGTCAGTGATGTTAATGGATGTAACGAACGTGGTTCTTTGAATAGCCAGAGGGAAATGCACCGATAAAACCTAGACCTCTGATAAATAGCCTATCTGTATCAGTGTCACTGTGAGATGGTTAATGATGTCTAGACATTAGGCAAGGACACTCACCTTTGAAACTTTGTTGTCGGTATATTGCGCTGCTCTAGATACGTATGACATTTACAAACAGTTGTATTGTGAGTATAAAAATTTATTTTGTATGAAATTTAGCTATCGCCGAGTTGCGTCATGCTATGATCTTTACTAATTAACAGTAGTTACCTACGTAGGCACGTGGCAGTAGGATGAGACTGAATGATCGTATTGGCCTTTACTGGTTATTGGTTGTTTCACTAAGCTAGCCTATATAGATGCTGCGGGTAATACGATGTCACCGAATAGATTTGTAACGGTGGGGAAACAACGTGTCTGGGCACATGGTTCACTTGGTTGTGAATAAAAAGAGTCTATCATGTACAGTGTGTCATGTACAATGTATCGTATACAATGTCTCGTGTACAATGTATCGTGTACAATGTATCGTGTACAATGTATCGTGTACAATGTATCGTGTACAGTGTGTCGTGTTCAATGTATCG
>WURV02160023.1:0-15802 GCA_011762755.2 Epimenia babai | reverse complement strand
TCCATTACGACTGCCGTTCCTGTTATTCATAAACTACTCAAAATAAGATAGGCGAGTTAACGCTACTCTTATTGACAGGTTTACGGTTGTTTTCAGAAAAACGTCAGATATGCTATATTGTCTTGATCGTGGATTAACGAGGGTCTTGTTGATACAGTTCTGATGATATAACCGCAACGCTCCCCATTCTCTGCGATGAACATACGATTGAGTGCTTCACTACATAAATGAACAGTTTGCAGATTTGGATACATTATTAAATAAATTTAACATCATTTTACGTATACTTGTAACGTACAAATTTTAGGTGTGTAACAGTGTCGTTGGGAGCAGTTTATCTCAAACTGTAGATATCCGTGGAGATTCCTCCGCATTCCACTTACCCTAAAGTGTATCTTTGTGTTAAGATTCCAGAAAAAAGTTGTTTTATTTTTGAAAGGCATATTATAAAGGTCCACGAACCACACTCTGTGGGCCGCTGGTTGAGTCTTCTGTCAAAGAAAACCGTAACTCAAGTCTCCAATCTTGCCCGCCTCACCCTCAGACGACGCTTATGTACATATGTATATATGTTACAGTAAATGTACAATTTCAGTAAATGTGCACATTCCCTGATTCATTTCAGGAAATTTGCATATATCCTGGTTGAATCAGATGATTTGCAAATTTCCTGAAAAGAAAACATATAATATAAATATAATTACTTTTGCGTGTTTATTTCATTTTTTCACTATTTTCATAATTATTGTTTTTTTTCTCATCTATATATGCTACTCTGACACCATTTATATATATTATTACATTGCATAGTTGTATATACCGTATTCCTTGTATTTTCTAGTTAATCATAGCAACCATAAATTTGTAAAGTGTCTTTGATAGCCATGTGTCAAAAGGGCACTATAAATCAATAAAATTTCATTTCAAATTTCATTTCATTTCCATGAATAACACTCTTTTAACACACTAATCCTTTTTATTTCCTAGTGGAAATCAACGTATTGGGCACACTCCTGTATTTTTGTCTACAACACAGAATCACAGTTCATCCCTAGCTTCACGCCGATCTCGGTCGATGCTTCATATAAAACCAACGACTACAAACATTCAGATCTTCCGACTGACAACCTCGCATCTGCCACGTCTTATGTCCACAATAAAAAATACATACAAAACGCTCGAGCCTCGTGATGCGTTTGCAAGCGCGCCTATTTACTCGATCTAATATTCAAGAAAAAGTTCATAACCATTATTCAAACAGGCGCACTTTTTTTCTTTCGGGCGTTCGACAATTGTAAATATTTCGTGGGCGCGCCATTCTTCGTGGGCGTTTGATTTAAATAGTGCAATTGTGCCGAGACGATGGTCCGACGCGTTCGTCAATGGCTATCATCGCTTTATGAATTAAGGTGCGTCGTTGCAAAACACATTCTCGTCATTCGTTGTGTATAAAAGCACGCCGCAACAAGCCAAGAATCAGTTAGTCGTAACAATCGAACTTATGACACACGTACACTCTGTGGCTCCATATAAAATAATGTATAGAGATAATGTATAAAGTTGGCCTGTTCGAATCCCAGTCAAATAATATACCTGTGTAAATTATTGGGGTAAATATGCACTGACGCTTGTTGCCATGAAATCCTATGGCAAGATATACATAATCCATCCTTTGGAAAGCTGGGCAAACGACTTCAAAGTGCAATATAGACCTAAAAGGAAACTCAATATTCGCGGCCAGGATAGCGAAATTGATATTACGCAGTTACCTATCTTAACGTCAATCTGTCATACTTATTGAGAAATGTGCAAAAGAATGTAATTATCGCTTTTTGGCCAACAATTAACCTTCGTTTTTAATATGTTCTCTAAAACGTTCTTTAAAATCGGAGTACGTAATTCGAATAACAGAATGGCATGAGGATAATAAATTCGTAATGTAAGGCATAAGTAGTAATTTTTAATAGTTATTTTTCTGAACTCGTCTGCTAATTGAGTAACTGAGTGTGTATTTATCAAATCTCTTATGTGAACGCATCGTTTTGATGAGATTTGCACCTGGTGTAGATAGTGGGTTTCCGAAAATAATTTGGAAGTATTTGAATCGCTTGTATTGTTGAAAGCGCGCCCATCAATCACAGTTTGTATGCATTTCGTAGCGCACGCGCGCTTCGCGCGTTGAAGTTGTAAGAGTGTCCTACTTGCTTAACTAATTGCGTACTTGAGGCGAGCACTCTATCAAGGAGGAGAGCAAGCGTACCATCTTGCGCAATGCAAAAAGCGATTTGATTAAAAGCGACCGGCGATGTGCATGGCTTGTCGGGAGAACATTCTGACCAATAATGAGATGTCAATCATATCCTATTTTGACTTCCTAGAATTTATATTCATGTCCTTAACACACATAACATAACCTGGTGAATAATATTTAGCACTAACATTTTATAATATGATCTTGCCTTGCGCTGGCTTTATGGAACATAAAGTCGAGCTGGCATTTTGAAATGTGCGAAATAACATGTGCCGGATTTATTTACTTAATTTTCTTAGTGTGATTGTTTTACCTAAAAACACTAAGTCTTGTTGTACTATTGTAGTGTAGTTATATTTTTCACGGGTTGTCCTTTGCAACGAAATATTTTCTAAACTTTCGGTAACTTACAGTCTGCACATGTTATTCATGTGAAATTGTCTCCCATCTTATATGACCATGCGTCACCACTATGTGCGTTTTTAACGGTGTGGATACTCGTGTGGGTTTTTAGAACACGCATAGTGGTGACGTCATGATCGAAGTAATCACGTATCGTGAATTAAACCTAGGAAAAAATTTCTTAGGAACAAAGTGTAAAAACTGTAAGTTACTTAGGATAGGTGATTAAAACACCTGCCAAAAATTTAACAAAAATTCTAACTATCCATAAAAGATTTAATTAGAATTTTTAAGTTGCGATCAAATACGCTATCCTAACACAATTATATATGCACAACCTGTTGGCAATTCAAATAGAAAGCTTAAATAAACGTTGGACTAAAGATTGGAGGGTGATTTATTTATATTTTTATATATCCATTCAAATTGCCGCGGCTAATTCACATGGATTTCTCTGATTGCTTTTCGATTGTCGTAAACGAAGTTCGATTCAATGCGCTTACAAAAACGTACAATATTAATTTTAGTAATTTTAAATATATGTGGTTTATTTCGGATATAGACTTTTCGGGTACACGAAATACACAAGTCTCATTTTATTGTGCGACAGACAACGGCTAAATCAGTAATATGAACATACTACATATAATTACGGCGTAGTAAAATGATATAATAATTTAATAACCCAGAATTTAATGTTTCAAATTTGACGTTATAATTTTACAGAGCTTGGTTAATTTATTCAGATGGCTATTTGTGAAAGTGAAAAAAATGTTTTTTTTATTTCATTCTGTTGTTAATTACAACTTTCCTTCGATCTTTACAAATTACACATTATGGGTATAGTGGTATTCGTCGCCAAAATCCCCAGACCGGCGCAGAAAAGTGTCACTGCTCAAGGGGCATGATTATTGGTATATCGTTCCGGGTGCGTTGGCAAATTCTGGTTGGCAACCTCAAAATCGACACATATTGTTGACCCAAGAGACCAAAATAGAGGACTCGTTGAATACAATACGATGGTTGGTGTAACCTGGAGAACTTAAGATGACTGTTTGCCACTGTTGAACGCACTGGCCTCTGAGGACCGATTTGGTAAAGGCATTGATGGACAGATTGAGTATGGGTTCTTTTAGTTGATCCATCTGGAAGAGCGACGGGTGTTATAGAGAACTGACGACACAAGAGAATTAACAAGGAATTAAGGAATTAACAAGGCCAGTGGACTGGAAAATACATGTGGAGAGATGAAGTTAAACCACAAAGGGGAACGGGGAACCAAGCTTCCATGATTTATAGAAGCTGAATCTTCATAAGCCATAAGAGAGATATATAAGACCTTATAAAAAACGCGAGTAAAACTTGATCAAACTCTATCATGCGTCACTCATATTTGGGACCCTTAGACGAAGGGAGTTTCACGGCGATGCAAAAAAAGATTAATTTGCACATCGACAGATAGCATAAGGGTTTGGGTCCATTTTATGGTCGAAAATATTAGATATTCCTCAAGTGCATTTACTGCATTACGTTATCTTCACTGATAAATCTTCATATCGCTCTATCGGTCGTTTATTAACATCGACAAAATCAAACTATAATCGCATGAGATATACCGTATACAGCACGTCCTTGAAAGGTCCACAACGCACGCACGAGCGCGTGTCTCTGTTTACATTGTCGGGTGTTCCATCCAAATCTCCTTTGTCACTTCAACTTTTTACAAAGCTAAGATTTTTAAAAACTCGTTACGCATCGATAAAACCATGTTTGTATTGTAAATACGCGGTGTGTGCCGCATCTGTCTGTTATACGTACCTCACACATCAGTGATAGCTTCAAATAATCTCCGTGTCTCAACACTGCACTATTGTCGACTACTGTATTTGATTTACAGATTGGAAGATAAGAGGTTACGCGGAAAACGCATCCGTTGCCCACAATGAAAGCAATTTCTGTAATTTTACGATAATTAATCTTCGTATACAGTACATGATAAATGCCAAATGCAGTTACAGTCTACTAATTTACTGTAATACCAATGGGGAGTAGACACAATACATCAGGAGGGAAACACTTGGACATAATTTTCAACGGTCTGGTGCTCTCGGAACTGAGATATACAAACGTTACTTA
This sequence comes from Epimenia babai, assembly GCA_011762755.2. Taxonomy (NCBI): domain Eukaryota; kingdom Metazoa; phylum Mollusca; class Solenogastres; order Cavibelonia; family Epimeniidae; genus Epimenia; species Epimenia babai. Next base: position 11,013 of record WURV02160023.1, on the reverse strand, counting down.
TCTCCGCCTATTCAGATATCCAGTGCTTTTAAATCTACTATATAAGACCAAAAGCAGACGGCTTTTTTGTTTTATTCACTGTGCTAAACGGTCTTAAAATAAATATTATGAATGGTGACTGCTCATCGCTTTCAAGAAGTGAGAATATATTTTAGGTTTCACGGATGTATTCGATTTCCGGGAGCCACGACAGTAATCATCGGTGCTATTAATTTTTATATTGTTCGTAACATTACCAGGTAAGATAACTGAAATAGAACTACACTTAACTGAATCAGCCATATCGACCGGACAGACATGATTTTCTGCCGCTGACTGGGAAAGGCCAGGTGCCCGAGAAGAAAATGCGTCGACGCGCGCAAATGTTAATACAATAACTTTGATTTACCCGTGCCACGTCATGAATATTTAATACTTACTTGTCGCCAGCCAAGCTTGGCGCGGGTCCATAATTTTTTTTAATCCATAGCTTATATCGTACAGATTGTTTGCGGAAACGCGCGTGTATATGAAAGGCGCCGCTCCATCCTAACCCAGTGAAATATTCAATTATTTATTATAAGCTTGAGTAGGTAAATTCTATGTCGTCGCGCGCCGTTTGGGGTAATTATAACACTCGGGATCGCGACGTACAAAAACATCAACCGTGGGTCCTTTCTGGCGGATGTGTATACAAACGCCTACTCTATTACCCTTCATTTGCTATAATGAATTGGCGCATTGGGGACATATTAAAAAAAATAAATTACAGCACTCTACCGTGGACGGGGGGTGGTCGTCACCGCGTGATATCGCATTTTTAATAAATATGTTTATGATATCTCCAGGCCAAATGACTTGGTCAGCCGGTCATTTCCGCATTGGGCACGCGACAGTGGATATAATTAAACCCGAAAATATGACTAAGGCGTAAATTTCACTAATAGAAGCGTGGATTGGCGTGTTAGCCATAATTGTAAATGCAAGAGAAAAACAAAGTTAACACCTTTTTACTAACGAGCTTTAGTATGTACCTCATATGAATCTTCATATTAGTGAGTCAGAAAGGTGTTACCTTTGTTTTGGTCGTAAAAATTCCTTTTTTGGTGGCACGTGCGTGGGTTTAAAATACTATCGGACTCAAAAATACCATTCAGAATAATCACGGTAATTGTAGCCATGACAACAGAATAAGTGATATCCAAAGACACCTTGGTAAATAATCAGGTAGGTTGATACGTGCAAAGTATGTTTTAGAAATTTATCGCAAAAACGAACCGATTACGGATGGGGTGGTGTGCGTAATAGTGTAGCGGGCACATCACCTATATGTGTAACTTTAAACAAGGAGCTTCCGGTAAACGTTTTAGGCCTCGGGATGCATGACAAAAGATTTCTTCTGTCCAGTGTATAGCTTCTCTAATTAGTCGTTAGTCGGCTCTGACAATTATAACCAATATGGCCGCTGTGTGGTGGAAACATCCCGTGGGCGGGAAGGAGAATAAACAGAGTTTAAAGAGCTATAATCAGGCGGAATGAGGGAGAATATTCTAGCAATTCCGGCGACAGAAAATAAGAAAGACAATGTTCGAGAAATCCGATTGTCCAAGTTACAGATACTATCTGTAATGACAGACCAGCCGCCTGACTTCAGGCTGCTATTCGGGCTACGTACACACGCTTAATTACAAGAAACTAGGGAAACTTCATCTGCCGACTATCAGGTCTGCATTTATTTTTTAAATATAATTTCGGTACCTTACCATTAGGTTATCCTATCGCCATATGGTATGGAAACAATTATTCCCTAATACGTAATACCGCAACCATATTTTACTGTTTCAGCGTCGGAATCAATATCATATTCACACAATCTGCAGAATATCAAGTTCTAGGAAAAATGAAGCCATCGCATATATAATTTCCAATTCTTAATTGTTTAACAGGTTGCAGACTTTGAATAGTCGTTTAAATCATATATAATTATGTATGTACACGTGAAGAATGTAATTAGCAGTTATAAATCAATGTAAGTCTAGCAAATATTGCGTGAATATTTCATGAGAGCGCAATCATGTCGCCGTCTCAACATGGCAAACATTGACAACGATTTGTCACCTACAGCCTCGTTAGCGACAGTTACTGCATATCGCAATAAAGGTAGATCGATGGGTGCCACGTTTGCACCTGCATGTAGGTATATTGACCAGGAAACTGAACGGCCTGTCAGAGACTCCTACAACGGATTGCGACCACCGTATGCACTTCAAACTTGTGTTTGAGTTGCGCTGAAGAACTGGGCGAATGACCTAATTACGGACATTTGTGGACATATCCCTGTTGGCTCAGTTAGCAACATTACTTTCAGTAATTAATGCGTCGTTAAATAATTGCTGATAGCGAGGATCGTCCATCGATCTGAGACAATGCCATCAATTCAGGCACGTGTGATAGAGACATCTTATATACGCGTACACGGTAGAGAAAATTGTTATTAAATTTTTAATTGTCAATATAAAAAGGAAAGCGCAAGATGGGAAATAGGGCAAACTTGTTAACGTGACACTCAATCTAACGGCATTGCAGATAAAATAGACACGATTCATATTTTTAATTAACTATTTAATGGACGTATCATCTGGGTTTCACTGAGGTACTGAAATACACCCACAAAATGTGTCAGGACAATGAATAAATGATTCCACTTGAGTGACAATCCCAATGGTCAGCTGAATCCATAAATCTGTTGATAGACGTCATGACTTAAAATTATGATTTTTCAAATAAGTCAAAAAATACATTCGTATAGACTACAAATGTAATGATTAGGTATGCTTGTATGTGTATGTTTTTATAGGCTGATTACCAAGGTAATCGTTGCGTAGGGGATCCTTGGCCCTATATAAAGCAGCCTATTAAAGTGGTAAACGCGAGAATTTGATTAGCCTCACTAGGGGTGGGGGGGAGAAGACCTGATATGACGCAGGTCTGAGCTCTCCTTGAGGTTTTTCCACCCGATAACTTCGTTCATATAACAAAACTCTCTCGCTTGCAGTTTGAACACCAGGGTGTCAACGAGCACTCTACTCCCTAGGTCCACGCTCGACAAACGGCTCCACTCAACTACTAACCATGATATATCTCGGATCAACTGTCCAGTATCCTACGAAATCTTGCAGGCCAAAGGTTACTTTCCCAAGATCCAACTGCACCCTGCTATACTACCAAGTAAAATACTCTACCATTTCATAATATCGTAGCTAAGTACCGATATAGCCAAATACTTTCCCATAAGGTCACAATGTTACATTTGATGTACGCGGTATGATATTTATGCATCGCTATCAATTTTACGGAACTGTCCTGACTTGCATAATTTACCATTCTCTCAATATTTCCTTCAAATTTCAATGAAATGATTAAACATGTTCACAGTGATCTGATGTTTTAGGCAATACTTTTATGTTCAATATTAAGTTCTTATATGACGGGTTTTACGAAGGGATATAGTCAGCCCAACAGACATTTACTACGATAAATGAAGTAGCACTAAACATAGCTTGTAGTCTTGTAAAGGGCCAAATCCGGCTCACAAAACGATTCTCCTTTGCGGAGAATCGGCCTATCGTTACATACATACATACATACATACATACATACAAACATCGCTTTTGCCTATTGTTGCGTTGCACTATATCGCACGGATCATTTCATTAACAGAAAGCGTATTTAAAACAATCTTGAAATAAAACATATTTCAATACACGATGTCGAGTATTCGCCGTGCTTATTTACATGATAGCCTCTCGACAAAAGATCGTTCAAGCATCGCATCGATCACGATCAAGGATTGAGATGCGGTGCGCGTCGGAGCGAATGCCCAGCCACCTCCCGCATACACCAGGAAGATTACATGGGTGACAGATTAGACACGAGCAGCGTCAATGACCGGTGGTCACTAGTATCAAGTAGCCGGTACAAGTGGCCAGCACGTTGCCCGGGGGTGTCCTTAGCGAGCCTTTGTTGGCCAAACAAACGTGGCCTAATCTCCGTCGCGCTAATTACTGCCTGCTGCGGAAAATTTCACCGTAGATTTTAAAAATTACGGCGTCTCATATGGTATATGCATACATAATGTCGCCTATCACCGTAACTGTATCGATGATTAGTGTCATTGCGCACGTAACCTACAAAACGTAACCTGCTTTACGCCGGAATATCCGGCAAAATATAAACGAATGTGCTCTCTGCCATAATCCCTAAATTAGAGCAATTAAGAGATGAGACTTTTTAACCAAAAATAATCTTTCTGTCAGCAACGTGCCATCGTACCTCGGTGAACAGTCGCCGAGCTCGGTGCTTCAGCTGATAGGAATAATTGTAAAAGGGATATCGCTGGCATGACATACGGACTTTAAATATCTCCAAAACCGTGTTAAATACCCCAATGCACAGGAGAAAGCTTGCCCTGTTTTTCAATTGGTAGAGCACCTGACCGGTTATCTGGAGGTAGTGGGTTCGAGTCCCATCACAGGTATGGGTTTTTCTGTGTATTATCTCCAGTTATTCAAAGAACCACATTGGCTACCACAATTAACATCATTTAAAAACCCAGATTTATTGAATCAAAGCTCATCATAGTATATATTCTTTAATTTTATCTCTATTATTATTCTCACGTTTGCAGAATTTGATTATCGTAACTTAAAGTGCATGTATATATCTATAACTGGCATAAAATTGCGGAATAAAATTGATAATGATGATATTGAGCATGACCTATAATTATGATTTTTCAAATAAGTCAAAAAATACATTCCTACAGACTACAAATGTAATGATTAGGTATGTATGTATGTATGTGTATGTATTTATAGGCTGATTACAAAGGTAATCGTTGCGTGGGACATCTTTGGCCCTATATTAAGCAGCCTATTAATGTGGTTAACGCGAGAATTTGATTAGCCTTACTAGGGGTGGGGAAGAAGACCTAGCGCGAAAAAACCACCCAGTCTGGGCAAACAATTGGCCTTTTTCCACTCATACCACTGGTTCAAAACGTCTCCGTACGGGCTCCATAACACACTCCATGAAATCTATGAAAGTTCAATGGTTATTTACAATGAGATGACGACATAGCGGGGAGCGACATAGAGACCATACATAGAGCATCTGAAGCACGGCAAATGTCAGCGGGAAAAAGCCCTTACAGAACCATACTGCAAGGGCTAGCCAGATCCTCGTGGGCACAGGGGTTTAAGGCGTTTTCAGCCCGAAAAACGCCACATGTAGTATAACTGAATTGAACCAGGCATCCCAGATCCTTGGATTCAAAGTCGAACGCTCTAAGCACTACGCTAACTGATGATTAGGTAACTGTATTATCGTAAATGTTTTGTCAAAGGTTTCTGACAGTGATATGTATTTTTTAATGTAGACATAAACGTATTCAATTTATAAGATATCGTGGTATCGTATGTTAAAATGCGTTATAATTTGTGATGTAAGACATACTATATTTAAAGTTAAATAATACTGCGTGTTGACCATACCATTAATTTATAATTTTCTGAATTTATCTATAGTGAAAAAAACTGACGTCAGTTTCTTGAGAAACCAAAAAGTCCATAAGTGCATGCTCTCATTGATTATTTAATAAAAGTAAATTAAACAAAAGGTCGATTGCGAGTTATTTAATAAAGCACAGAGCGAGTCGAGCAGCAATAGCTGTGATTTCCTCCTTGTCTTTGAGGCGTTCACTTTCCTCGGCCAAGCAATTTCGCGCTGCTCGCAGGGGTTGTAAGTGACTCGTGTACGTGAGTATGAGGAGCATAAAATAGCAAAAATGGAAGCAGGAAAGATATTACCTGGATCAACTTTTCAAACTTAGCAGCTATAAATGACACAATAATAGATGCATACAATGACCAGATACTGACATTTTCTTAAACTTTTGCGACCCTTCATGGGAGTACTTCAAGATTATCGAGAGTAGTATCCGACTATCCTTTCTCTTTTCAAACGTACATATATGTAAAAATAAACTCAAAACACACGCATTAAACACAGTTTACGCAAAAAAACAAGAATATTTTATCCATTTGACAAAAGGTTTATATAAAGTGTGTACAACCCCTAAAATAAGCAATAAGTACTCAAGCTTCGACCACCACCTTATATTCATAAGCATAAATATAGAGGGTGAGAGCACGAGAGGAGGGTTAAGACCACTTAGGTTCGATTAAAATCGGTCGAGATCATGTCGCTCACCAACCAGACACGATGTTGTGTTCTGGTATAAGTTGCTCAATATGCGGAGTATTTTACCATCAATATGGTAATTTTTTAGTTGTTGCCAAAAATAAAGCCGTTGAAGGTATCAAATGCGCGGCTCTGATCTACCAATACAGCATGTAAACCGTTTCCGACCAGCAAGATTTATTTCGATAATTTTTTTGATAATCGATTTAAGCGAAAATATGCGGTCTCGCGCGCTGTGATTGAAACCTCAGGTGCGTATGGATGTTTTGTGGATGCAGCGATAGGCTATCGGCCATCGGTCGGTCCACTGGCCGTCCGTAGTATATTTCGCCTGACGGAATTTACTAAAAGTTCTCATGCTTTTCTTTTTGTGTGCAATGATTCGGGATTTTTATTCAGACCCGTAGACATTAGCAAGTAGTACAAGAGACCACCATAGTCTGCCCTGTTGGCATTAGATCAGTCTCGTAAAGGATTATTATAACATCTGTTGCAGTTTAAAGCATTCATGCATGTGTCTATTATACCCCGAAAGAGGAAATATTTCGACAATAAAGTCAGTCAGACTATTAAAAACGTAGGTGAAACACAGCAACGTCAGATAATGGAAGGATTGGAAGCCCTTACAGCAGCCAGCAGACACCACAGGAGGACGGCGTTTACCGTGATTTTCTTCCCCGAAAGACGCCACAGGTCGTATACCCGCTAGATCGGGTATCCAACAGGATCATTTGGCGTCTGCGACCTACTGCGTAAACATCCGCCCTACTGCCCCTCTTTTCGCCCGCGTCAAGAAGTCATCTACCAGCGATACTTCGCCCGCGTCAAGAAGTCATCTACCAGCGATACTTCGCCCGCGTCAAGAAGTCATCTACCAGCGATACCTCGCCCGCGTCAAGAAGTCATTTACCAGCGATACTTGCAAACAAGCTTCTTTTCGCCCGCGGCTTTTCACACCTACATCGATGAGCCCGCGTCTGCTTCTTTTCACCTTTTTTAAAATTCCAATAAAATCAATCTCTAATTAAAATTAGATTTTAGTAGCGTAAATCGTTTGGAGAGTGAGTGTGAGAGATGTGACCTTTCTTCCTGTGATACTTATAGGTGAATTGCGTATTGCGTAAGTACACCGCCCCTTGACCCGAATGTTGGTAGTAATTTTCGCCCGCGACTTTGCACACCTACATCGCTGACCATCGAGATCCGCGTCTCTTTCTTTTCTTCTGAATTCAATTTCAACGATCTAACCACTGCGTCACCTGCTCCCTATGTACGTATGAGGTTGTTTATAGGTGTAAAATAGACCAACATCCAGGAGAACCAATATTTTCTTTATATTGGTTCATCTGGAGAACACCGATACAAGGTTATATTGTTATATATTCTAGTATATTGTTATATTATTATTAACGTCATATTCTTGAACGAAACAGCAGTAAGTTGTTTTATCAAAATCTGAGCTATAGGCTAATCTCAAACCGAAATAATCCGCATCTAGGTGTGTTAATACGCCTTTATGTCGTGATGGACAGAGGGCAGCTCTCGTGCCCTCGTGCACTAGTAATTACATGTGATCAGTGGTTACCTGACCCGTGCACATGCCAACCCCTTGTTACTGTCACCCCCGCTCGAGAGTAGCTTTTGTAACCCCCCTCTTCAATCTGCATTGTTTATCCTGCTGTTTTGTCGTGTCAGCGACTACACCGTCGCCAGCCGCTTACTTACTGCCATCAGTCCTCAGCGCCCCGCAAGTCTGCACCCCCCACCGAAAGTCAGTAAGAATAAGTTGCAGCAATGAATGATTTTTTCGTAAATATAAATATGGCCGATATTAATATACCCGTGATTTCCGAGAGAAACCCGATTTTATTTAATCATAAAATCCTCCCCAATCGTCTATTTTTCATTACCTAAACACACACACACATGCATGTTACCTTTTATAACTCTTATTTATGTCATCTGTGCGTAGTAACTATCGTATTGTATTTATAAGTGACTACGGCATTCATAAGTAGCCTTACTTATCGAATATTATTAAATTTCAGTCAATATAAAAAAATTAATGATAATCATATACACAAGTGTTCTGCTCCGATTTTTGCTCAAATCGCTGACGGTTGATGGTATAACAACGCATCAATCCACATAGCAAAAACATTACAGGACTGGGTGGTCTATGGCTTCTAAATCATATATGCCTATCTTTAGTTATATTCCATTGGACTTGCATTGCTCCGAAAGTAATATTTGATACTGCACGGCGCTGTGTGATGACGGCGTTTTCAAGATTTCACAAAATATTTTTATATTTATAATATAAAAAGGTATTTGTTATTTTACAAATACCGATGATTCGGGATGCGTCGTGATTATGCGTTCACTTTTATAATAAATACTCAATTAAAGTTTATCTGATAACTAAAAATAAAGTATATAAACATTCATTGAATTATCCACACCAGTAACATGTAGAGCCTCCAATAATTCTATAAATTAGGCCGTACGGGTGTTCTATATAACTATTCCTGCAGCTTGCATTGTACAATAATTGTAATAATAAAAATAGAATTGAAATGCTTTTCTTCATAAACTGCTCGGCCATTATATGGATAGCTAAAATTATGACGCATCCGAAAGGAATGAATAAACACTTCTAAATTAGTTTTCCTTGCATAAAAAAATATGTAATAACGTGTTAATAACTTTATAAGTATACATTATAGCACGGAAAATATGGGTGATGTTTGACTGGTGAACGAGTGAAACATTGCCTGCCACGTGAACTTAATCAGATATACAGTATTGCTGATGCCAGGGATCAAGACTCTTTTATCGGTAGGTGACATGATTTAATGGCGATGACAATCTATTACACCTTTCTACAGTCGTGACTGCCGCGTTCACCTGCTAGAACTTTTGACACGCCATATAGGTCAATAACGACCTTATCTAAGCATTACGCTGACAGCTTTAACGGTCGACGCAAGTCGAGACGGCGCAACCTTTTGAAGCAATTACAGGCTCGTTAAAATGACAGGCGATTTTCGTCCGGTTCCGCCCACTCTATGGTCTACCTAATTCTCGTGTCTCGCTGATGATGGATTGGTAGCAGTAAAGTGGCGACGGGTGTGTCTGAATCGTTGGACGGTGACTCGTTACTTCTCCTCCAACCCTACATCTTATTCACTTCACCGGTTCTTTGTCAAAGCTATAACGATCCTGTTACGTGGCGTTATGTGACGCAGGCAGCTGCCTCGCGACTTCATAATGGCGGACAAGCAAACAGCGGAAAAATTCGTCATCCGTGCGAGAAGAACACCTTACAAAGTCCGTGACGAGTATTCGATGTATTGAACACTTTTCAGATTGTATCGTTAAAGGGGTTCGCTTTATCGAGACGTATAGTTACATTACGACGTGTTACCGCAACAAGCACGTGCGAGTTTTGTCGTCTGCAGCTTTCTCAACGAACCAATAATGGCGCAAAAAGATCATAGGGTGCCGTATTAACCCACTGTTTCTCACTGACTGAGTATTGATGATAATGGCATCCATTAGCCGTAATGAATGTATGCGCGTCGGGTGAACGCAAATAGCAAGCGTTTACATTAGCCAGGGACCTAGTAGATCTATACGCGGTTCAATCGCCTGATTAGATGGGGCGTGATGATCGGCGTATGGATGTTATATCGACCAATAAACATTCAGGAGTGATTTACAGTACGTTAGCTTTGATGACGAGCTATATGACGTCAAATGACATACGACAACATAAACGATGTAGGCCTACAATATTCTTTATAATATCATACACCGTCATATAATTATCCAGTTATACATTTTGAGCTATATTATTATATCCGTCTTTCTATTAAAATATCCCCTTTGTTCCCAGTTTTGGCGTTCCCGTCCGTCGTCCAGCTATTGGAGACGCGGCCTGTCATGCTCAGCGGTTTGCGAGTTCTAAAGCGTCTTCTGGAAAAATCGCCGTGGATCTGCCACTGACCCGTTTGTCACTAGACACATCTCCTAATATACCTCTATCCTCGTTAATAGATGTAGGCTGCCAACAGCAGGGCCCTTGATAGAAATAATTTCAATTGTTTCATCACCCCCCTTTAGTAACCTGCACCTATGAAACTCGTCATAATTCAGGCTGTTAGTATACTTAGAGATTACCTAATTTGTGGTGTACAACAGAAAACTGTGTATTTGTAAACTAAATATGTAATATTTTCTAACTATAAAAGAATCATTTATTATCGATAATTTGTCTCCAATTTTAGATTAATCATCCAACCTACGTCGAGAAATCCACTTTTGCCAAATCGAAGTTCACAGACTCTTGCGACTCCGCCTTGGGTCGTCTATCGTATGGTGGGTGAAATTAGAACCATGTAGTCTGAATCCCACCACATCCATAGCTGTGTGCAGATATCGGATAACAAACCACCTACTGCCGATACAAACGGGCCAATCCCGCGTATTCCAGGGACCACCCAGTTTGTGCGTTACGTTTCGTTGCGGGGTATAGCAGATGAATAGCACTACGTGATGCTCTCCCCTTTTTTCACCACTTACCGTACAAATTATTTAAAACGCTATCACTGGTCCGAACTCGAGAAAATATTACGAGTTGTTCAACTAAAAAAGTGCATCCACCAGTCTGCCAGTATCCTGTAAAATCATAATGGATACCTTGGAAGACTAGACCACTAATATCATCCTATAGATATTTATATAAAATATTAAACATAGAGTTAGATATAT
>WURV02160012.1:0-15803 GCA_011762755.2 Epimenia babai | reverse complement strand
AGTCGATTATATTAAACAGGAGTCGATAATAGAAGTCGATTATATTAAACAGGAGTCGATAATAGAAGTCGATTATATTAAACATGAGTCGATAATAGAAGTCGATTATATTAAACAGGAGTCGATAATAGAAGTCGATTATATTAAACAGGAGTCGATAATAGAAGTCGATTATACTAAACATGAGTCGATAATAGAAGTCGATTTTACTAAACAGGAGTCGATAATAGAAGTCGATTATATTAAACAGGAGTCGATAACATAATAAATTGGATTCGATAATATATTAAACAAGTGTCGATAATATATTAAACAGGAGTCGATCATGTATTAAACAAGAGTCGATAATATATTAAACAGGAGTCGATCATATATTAAACAAGAGTCGATCATATATTAAACAAGAGTCGATAATATATTAAACAGAAGTCGATAATATATTAAACAGGATTCGATAATATATTAAACAGGGGTCGATAATTATATTAAACAAGAGTTGATAATAATGTGATGCTATGTTTCATCGGATATCAAGTAACTTGTCTAATTTGTTAGAGATAGCATCCATCTGGTGTCTAAAATCTAGCACATTCTGTTCCAACGCTTTTTGCCGTCGGATCGATTTTTCTAGAAGATCACTGAGGCGATTGACAGACACGCCCAGGTCAGCGATGTCTGACGTTGTTTCGCCTAACAAGGCCAACTGCCGTTTACAGTTGCGCATGATCGACACGTTTTGGTTCAGTTTGTTCAGAATCATCATTGCCGGTTTACCACTCTCAACGTCGCTGTTTTGAAACAGCCAGAGTTTGGCTGACATTTTAATTACGTTTGCTGCAGCCCGTTTTCTTGAGCGCTCCAAGTGAATTCGCTTGACGAAGTTATGCACGCATCGCTCCGTCTGCGTCTGTTCCAGCATACTCGCTAACACAGCCACGAGCAACGCTGTCGTTGCCACGCCCATGATACCAGTGACAGCCGATATGAACCGACCGCAGTAACTTTTGGGGACTACATCTCCGTAACCGACAGTGAGAAAGGTCATGGCCACGAGCCACGTGGCGTTCATAAAACCGCCGACTTCGTTACTGGAATCGTAATACACCTCGCACGTGCGCAGTGACCATGAATTCACAATAAAAATGACCGTAGTAAAACACACGAGAACAAATCCGGGTTTCGTCGACATGAGAGCTTTAAACACGAAAGTGATGTTGATTTTGACTGAACTTATAGAGGAAAAATGCTGATACGACCCTTCAGCACGCAAATCGCTATGGGCGGCAATAAATTTGATCACGATATACAAACGAGTCATCATAATAATGGACAGAATCCCGTCGATGGAAGCATAGTTGACCCGACCGTATGGTGTTATATCGCTAACGTCTAGAGTAATACTTCTTGGTATTGGATGAATAGTACAAACAATAATCTCTGCGGCCAATATTAAAAAATCCCGAGGTTTCACCGCCACGCGCCACGTACTGTAGCCATTGTCTAGCATCCGTAACTGTACGTTAACAGCCCACGCTGATATCAGGGCAATGTCCAGAATAACCGTACTGACAGTTACCATTAAACGCAACGTAACAGAAGGCAAAGAGTGCTCATCGTAGATCGCCTTAATCAGCAATTCGATGTTTAGAACCATCGTAAAAATACCAAACAGAGCGAGAGCGAGCTGCACGTCGATCGTCCAGCGATGTCGCCTCAGTAGCAGTTTCCTCCGATAACCGAGGTCGGTGGCGCTAAACGAATAATTAAGATCTTCCATCGATAGTCGCGACATGTGCCGTTTTATCGGCGGTCGTCTGCCCTTGTTTTCAGTTGTGTAAGACCTTTTAGAGGACGTTGATGACACAAGAGGTTGCCGAATTGACGGTTGCCGCTTGAGTTTGGCCTGTTAGTAACACAAAAACAAACCCAATGAGGAAAATTTACAAAAATTGGGCAGCTCACCTCGTTGCTGCAGAACAAAGTTTCTGTACAAATGTATTTATTTTGTGCTCAGCGACCGTTAATGTTTCAATAAATGCTCTGTCTTAAGATAACGTCGTAAACAAAGTAGTTCTTTTGTTGGAACTTAGCGATCAACAGCTCATTGAATATTTCTGTTCATTCGACTCTAGATACACAAGTTTGGGCAGATGATGGAACATTGCTAATCCCCGCGTCCGATGAAAGACTAGTCGCATTCGATCAGCACCAAACACATCCATCTATTTATCTAATTATATAACGACCGATATAAAGTTCAACGTTAAATACTTAGGCATGATAATGATACGATCTCACAATTGGTCAACACATGCACACTGATCGACAAAAGTTCATTGATGTACCCACAGAGTGAAGACGTGCATTTGGACGGTCACTGGGATTCACGCCTCAAGCTATGTTGTGGGTAAACCCCACACACGACATAAACACAACCATTGTACATCCCATACTTACAAATAAAATAATAATTAATAATTATATGGATTTAATAGTGCCTCTTAAAAGATACCAGACGCAGACGCACTTAACAACACAATTAAAATGGGCGGCCATAGTGTAAAAATATAATTCAGAATATCGTAAAAAAGTGAAAAACGTATATTAAAACCTAGATAAGCAAATGTTTGCCAAATACATGGGATTTTAGTGTACTTTTATATGTGTTCCGGTTTGTAATTGCGCATATGTTGACTTGAAGTTTATTCCAAAAACATTCCGACATCATGCTCATTATCATGATTAACCTCAGTCCACATCTGCGTATCATTGGCGTAAAATGTACGCCTAGGTTCAAGTCGGACAACACTGTTAAAATAGAAGAAGTGTATAAGGTAAACATGAGAGGTCCAAGGATGCCTCCTTGCGGAATTCCGTACGGAAGATGTAGCAGAGAGGAGGAACTGCCATTAAGCGTAATATTAAAGCTTCTATCAGCGAGGTACGATCTCAAAATGAGAGAGCTGAACTGGAGATATGGAATTGGCATTGGAGAATATTGACAAGAATGTCATGGTTTACTGTGTCGAGCGCTGCAGACAAATCAAGTACAAAATCACATTTAGCACTGTCAATGGATCTTTAGAAGCTATTAGTAATAAAATGTGAGAGATGATTTCAGTCATGAGGGTGTTTTGCGACAGGCTGACTGAAATACTGGGTAGAGATTGATGTTTATCGTGGTAGCCAGTGTGGATCTTTAAATAGCTGGAAAGAAATGCACAAAAAAACCTATAACTCTGATGGGAGACGAACCCACGAACTCGAGATAACCGGTCTGGTCTGGTGCTCTACCAACTGAGCTACAGGGGCAAGCTTTCTCCTGTGATATTAAACACCTTTTTTGAAAACCACTGAATAAAGATTGTAACTTGCCAAGTTTTTATGAGTACGCGTTAAGACAACACTCGTTCAACAGTCTCAGAAGAAAATGTGAGATTTGAAACTGGTCGATGGCCCTTGAGATCCGTTGAAAGGATATTAGGTTTCTGCGGCAAAAAAGTCACAACTGCATGTTTTATGCTGACTGGATATACACCGCTTTTAAACATGTTATCTATGACTGTGTGTTATAAAACGGCAAAATAACATCAAGGCATGGTTTCAAGATGAGTTTATTAAGAGGGTCAGCAGGCGACGTCTTCATATCCACACCTTGAAGAATATCAGTCAGCTCTTCAAATGATGTTGGTTCAAACTCATGAAGATAAGGGAAAGTTGTGGAACAGGTAGGCGAGTGTACTTGTTTTCTATACTAGACCTAATATTTCTAATTTTATTGTCAAAATAATCAGCAAAACGTCATTTAAAACGTTTATTTTCCTTTACTATTTTCATAATTATTGTTTTTTTTTCCGTTTATATATTCTACCCAAACACCATAATTAAATATTATTGCATTGTACTCAAACACCATATGTAAATATTATTGCATTGTATATGTTGTTCTATATTTTATGTTCTGTTTGGACATTTAAACCCGATAAAAGCTTATAACTTACGATGCAAGCTGCACCGACTGTGAAGCGAACTTTTTGTTATGAGCCAGCCGGCGCCCGTTTCAGAGATTAAGGGAGAACTCCTATGTTGTGATCAGTTAGTACTTGACACGTATTTCAGAAACCGAGAGAAGCCTATGTTGTGATCAGTTAGTACCTGACACGCCTTTTATAAACCGAGACAAGCCTAAGTTGTGATCAGTTAGTACTTGACACGCCTTTCAAAAACCGAGAGAAGCCTATGTTGTGATCAGTTAGTACTTGACACGCCTTTCAAAAACCGAGAGAAGCCTATGTCGTGATCAGTTAGTACTTGACACGCCTTTCAAAAACTGAAAAAGCCTATGTTGTGATCGGTTAGTACTTGACACGCCTTTCAGAAACCGAGAGAAGCCTACGTTGTGATCAGTTAGTACTTGACACGCCTTTCAGAAACCGAGAGAAGCCTACGTTGTGATCAGTTAGTACTTGACACGCCTCTCAAAAACCGAGAGAAGCCCATCTTGTGATCAGTTAGTACTTGACACGCCTTTCAGAAACCGAGAGAAGCCCATTTTGCCATATCGCCCATCGAAAGAATTAGGCGGGTGTCTGGTGTGGGTGTGGTGCAGACAGAGAAACAAACAGTTGACATGGAGTGGATTAGGCGGCGGTCGCTAAAATGGACCGAATGGATCCTAAAATGGATGTTAATGTTAATTCTTATATAATTATAATTCTTGGGAGTCGTTATTGGCCGCTTCCACACTTGTCTCCCCATAAGAGACGCTGTAACGTGCAGCAATGCTGTAACAGCATCACCGCGTGTTACCTCTAAAGAAATGTCTGTCAGTATCAAATGGCAATACAAGCATCGTATTCCATAAGGCTAAAACAGATTTGAGCGGACGTACAGCGGGTATGCGACATACTACACCCACTAAAAACACACTCAGAAGTGATGAGCAGATAGAGAGGAGAGTGAAGTATGGGTGATGCGTGTCAAAACTGTTCGTGGTTCTTTAAATGATTGTTCATCGAGTATTCTGGCAGAAAATGACTAGGCGTCCATAAGAAGAGTCAACCTGCATATAGCCTACATGAGTCTGTTTTGATCTATCGATAAAAGTGTGTATTTCTTACGCGTTTCATCTCGATGGCGGGACTCTCGTCGTCTGGGTATTGTTGTTGCTGAGAGTAGTGGTTCCCGCGACTGGTGGAGCTAGATGCCATCGACGCGGTCTGTCAGCGAGCGAGAATATACCACAACTAAATAAGATTCTGTACGCTGTATCTGTTACAACATTTTATGGCTCACAATTTAGTAAGGTGATACGTATTCATTATACTAAACCATAATGATATAGAAATATCTTAAAGATATTATCACAGACATAACAGCATGCTGAATATAGTCTTATAAATTAGATTTTAATTGGAATATCATTCATTACCGAAAAAGATATCTAATCTGTAACATAATTATAACTGTATGTTATTTGCCTATATACGCCTATATAAAAGCGAAATCAATGATAGAAAATGAAATATATTAGATTAAAGTGAACTCATTAGGTTAGCTGTCAAACACGCTTAACGTGAGTAAACACTGTGGTCTGTGAACAACCCATACCTGCACAGTTATAGTTATGGTCACCAACACCTCCGTTAGGTCTCTCACCCACGTAGGTCAATTACCCCCATCATATAGGATATAATACATATATTATATTATACAATATATAATACTATATAATAGTGGTGAAATGAAATAAAATAGTTTATAACGACATACCAGAAGCCGCTCAACCAGTTGTGGGCTATTTTGAGAACCACACACCGGCCGCAAACACAGAGGGAGAAGTGTCAATGAACAAATTTATAATAATTCGCATGGCACTAACTCATACTTCGTCGAGTGCACT
Source organism: Epimenia babai (assembly GCA_011762755.2). Taxonomy (NCBI): domain Eukaryota; kingdom Metazoa; phylum Mollusca; class Solenogastres; order Cavibelonia; family Epimeniidae; genus Epimenia; species Epimenia babai. The sequence goes on along the minus strand of WURV02160012.1, from coordinate 9,901 downwards.
AACTCATACTTCGTCGAGTGCACTAACTTATACTTAGTCGAGTGCACTAACTCATACTTCGTCGAGTGCACTAACTTATACTTAGTCGAGTGCGAGTACTTAATGAGGTGGTCATCACCTAAATCCTAGCCGGTGAAGCAGCGCCACCGGACGCCGAAATATCCAGCGGTAACACAGAAAGACTAACAGAAATTGTCACAGACTGTGACAACCGATTTCGATTTCCTACGTAATATTCAGATTTAATTTCAGGTATTGTTAATGAACGTAAATATGACGTAGAGTTCACTACCATGTGTATTATATGATGAGGGTGGATTAATTACGGGGTGGATGACTATGGGTGTTTGAGCGGGGTATATAACCATGACCAGGGGTATATTACCATGACCAGGGGTATATGACAATGACCAGGGGTATATGACCATGTCCAGGGGTATGTGACCATGACCAGGGGTATATGACCATGACCAGGGGTATATGACCATGACCAGGGGTATGTGACCATGACCAGGGGTATATGACCATGACCAGGGGTATGTGACCATGAGCAGGGGTATATGACCATGACCAGCGGTATATGACCATGACCAGTGGTATATGACAATGACTAGGGGTATGTGACCATGACCAGGGGTATATGACCATGACCAGGGGTATATGACTATGCCCGGGGGTATATGACCATGACCAGGGGTATGTGACCATGACCAGGGGTATATGACCATGACCAGGGGTATATAACCATGACCAGTGGTGTATGACCATGTGCAGGGGTATATGGCAATGAGCAGGGGTATATAACCATGACCAGGTGTATATTACCATGAGCAGGGGTATATGGCCATGACCTTGACATAGGTTATGTGACCATGACTATGGGTATATGACCATGACCGGAGGTATATGACCGTGACCGGGGGTATATGACCATGACTATGGGTATATGACCATGACCGGAGGTATATGACCGTGACCGGGGGTAAATGACCGTGACTGGGGTATATGACCATGGGTATATGACCGTGACTGGGGTATATGACCGTGACCGAGAAGATGAAGCTCGATAAATGTAAATTAGAGATTACGTATTTTGTTAGCATTAAAACCTGCCCAGCGTTAATCGCAGCATTACGACTCCTCGTATTCTGGGCAGTCTGGGGAAGGTGGCCTTGGGAATATTACAGAAAAAATATTCATTCAGGTCATATTGGTCATGTAGGCCGGTAGGTCGACTACAAGTTTTTTCTATCAGGTTTTAACCCGGAACACCTGCAGGTGAATGCATTCTCTAGATCGAGCCCTCCTCGAAGCCTCCACTGAACTCCCAGGTAAGGTGTAGATAGGCATTAGTCCTTATCCGGGAGTATTTATTGATTGCACGTTCCTTGGTGCTGTCACAAATTAATCGAGGCTCTCATCTTCATACCTCTTGTAGTCGCATACGCATCTTTTAGTCATGATACCAACTGGAATCGGTTCTTCACTGCTTTGGTGGAAACTGACCACAGTAACCTCGAATTCGGTCTCTCTATCTCTCTATCTATCTCTCTATCTACCTCTCTATCTCTCTACTCTCTACTTTTCTATCTCTCTATTTCTCTACTCTCTATCTTTACTCTCTATCTCCCCACTCTCTATCTCCCCACTCTCTATCTCTCAACATCTCTATCTCTCTACTCTCTACTCTCTACGCTCTACTCTCTACTCTCTACCTCTCTATCTCTCAACATCTCTATCTCTCTACCTCTCTATCTCTCCACTCTCTATCTCTCTATCCCTCTACCTCTCTATCCCTCTATCTCTCTATCCCTCTATCTCTCTCTATCTCTCTACTCTCTACCTCTCTATCTCTATCTCTTTCTATCTCTCTACCTCTCTATCTCTCCATCTCAAAACCATCTCATTGTAACGTTCCGTGCCTTTGATACTACCCTCTGACTCTCTCTGAGCTCTGTAGCGACCTTTTTTGAGAACTACCCCCCGTTGAGCTAACCAATCTCTCTGGCGATCTGGCGGACTCGGATGCTGATCTTCCGGTACTTCTTACAATAATACATACAGATTAGTTATAGCGAACAAGCCCTAATAACAAACAGAGCAATCTTACCTAACATTTTAGTGAGAAGTAAAAAAAATCATATGGCAAAATTTACTAAAACCCAATTAAATTAATCTCAATCACAGACACTGCTCAACTGCCAAAAGCCTATGGCACAAACAGAAGACATACGTATGAGCCTATACGGCCAAATATTTCAACCACTTATTTTACCATATTCAAAAATATATCATTATAATTTGTGTTAATAACGACATATAAAAACGCTAGGTATACTCTAACGAACAGTACTTTGACGATATCCTAGGGTCTAGACGGTGATGATGTTGATGTACTCGGCAGAAAATTATCAAACGGTGTTTATCGAATGTTTTGTATGTGTCACATTTAGGCGCGGATCACACCACCAAGTGGATATTGACCTGAGTTTATGGGAGAACAATAGATATGTATTGTTATACACACAGATATGTATGCACATTTCAAACTCACTAAATCAATACGCCTAAAATGAAGCTCTACTATTTGTAGCTACATATCATTTAATGCAAGTGACCTCTATCTATACACTGATATGAACTGCAGCATGGAGAGTGGAGCCAATCGGAAAGAGTCAGCGATGCATATATCGGCCGGATTTCTCAATGGCCGACATTGGTATTGTTCATGGCATGGCTCTTTTTTTCTATACGTATACACTACATTTACAATTAGATGAAAATAACATTCTTTAGTTTCATTCGCACTCACGGTTGCCGCCAACTGTATGTGTATACATCCCAAACACACGGCTATGATCGAATCGGGATTAGACCATTCATCATTTGCGTGCTTCGGGTACATTCGTCATGCGCAGGGCATCACTCTCTGTGACTGAACCGACAGCTGCAAAGCAAAACCGCGTGAGTCTTCCAGCTGTTACACAAGTCCGAAAACGTGAATCGATATTCACAGTCAACTATTATGCGTATGTCTACATTTGCTAAATAGTACATACTCGACTACGTCGTAGCTTGAGTGATCACGCCGAACATTCCTGAACAAAAATCAATGCCACGTGTATATTTTACTGTATACGCCTAATCCCAACATTCTGACTACATTATATATCGCCGATATACTTCAGTGGATTCTCTGACAGAAGTTTTTCAGTATGAATAAAGAATGCACCTCCACTCACCTTTACGATCTCGTATGCAGTGCGATATCTGAATCAATATCATACGACGAGTCAGGTCCATCGTGCGTGAGCTATTATACGTCGAATGTCTTTTACATTTCATGGTGAGGCTTAATACAAGGAGCATCACCATCTTATTGCATTCTCCTCGTTATGATTCGTTTTCTCATCCGATTTCTCATCCTCAGTTTCCTTGTGGAAATCGCGATCTTTGTGGAAAAAATTATTTGTTTGAATCGAAGATGTGCTTGTTTATAAAATGAGTGCTAGTTTCTTGCTGGAAAAGTGAGCTGCGGAAATATGTCCTCTCGCCTATGGGCAATTCGACCGCCTGCCCTAATTTAAAACGGTGGAACGCGCCACGTCATTTCACGCTACTGGTTCCAAACGCAGACACGCTCTATATTACGCACACTCCGCTAAAGTGTAATAGTTGATTATTGACGATGATAATGCAGAAAACAACCACGTCAGAGGAAAGGAGCCATTACAAACAACCCTCGGAACCCGCTGCTCTTTGAACAATTGCAACGATTTTTATAAAGCTATGTGCCTGTATTTCAAGTAAAGTCACAATTTTATTGCGATATTTTACAAGTTAGATTTTCCAATTTACCGTAATATATAATAATAACGTAATATAATGCGTATGTATGTTTGAATTTATCTCACTGTCCTAGGAAACTTATTCGCGTCATTGACTCGATAAATTACTGGTTAATTCCACATTAATGCCAACGGTTAAATCATATTTTATTGCAAACTAAGTTTCTATTCACGTCTTGGTTCAAAAAGAAAACAAAATTATCTTGTCAGAGGCCAGCCAAACCATATGTCACTGTGATTAAGCGCAATTTCCACGGCAGGCGGGACGGACAGGACAGAAAGGTGTTGCAATTTTCACTGAAGCGGGACCAACGATGAAGGTTGTATCTTGTCCTGTACCGTACACGTCAACAATAAAACTATTTTTCATTTTTTGCTTGCATTTTTTATTCCATCACGCTTCTTTCGTTGATTGACATGTGTCTGAGCGTTTTCTCAATACACCCAAGCAGCCCTGATTCTGGTCGACTATCATTTATTGTTATTCCCAGCGCGAGAAAGAGCCAGAATCAGCCTAAAGCAAAATTGAACTAAACGAAGTCGATCCTCACGGTTCCCTGCAATCCAAGTCCCGGTCTGAGAGAGAACACCCGAGTAACAACCAACAATCAAAGCCGAAGCATGTCTTACCCGCCAGCCCGTACATGGCTAAAAGGGTCACTTGAAAAGTTCATAGGCCGACCAAGATGCCATTTAAGAATTCAATTATTTGTAGTCTATTTTTCAACGAAGATATTTTTTACTAGCGATGTGTTTTTGAAGTTTGGGAACAGATAATCGTCTGAAGAAGCCAAATTAGGTGAGTAGAGGGGTGGTCAATGAGTGCGAGGCCGCACTTGTGCAGGGCGGCCATTGCGATAAGCGACATGGACTGGGAGTTTGTGATGACATGGCCTCACGCACCTTACTCAACAGGTCAGCATAGATGTCCCCGTTAATAGTATGACCCTTTTCCAGATCGTCAACGTAGATAATACCTTCGGCACCCCAAAAGACTGATGTCATCACTTTGCCAGCAGCAGAGACCATCTTGGCCGGTTTAGGAGGGGGCGATGAGGTATGTTTCCACAGCATTGACTTGCGTTTGGTCTCTGGCTCAAAGTAGTGGACCAAACACTCATCCTGAGTTAGACAACGTGCCATAAAATTAGCTGAATGTACCAAAGCGTTCCAAGTTGGCCCGCGACGTGACCAGTCTGGTGTGCCTTTGTTCAGGTGCGTGCGAGAAATCTTGGACGACATCGAGCAGAAACCTTTGACATCTCCAATTTTGTTTGCAGAATGTGATGAACTCGTTCCACAACAAATGCGAGTTTCCATGTGAGTCGCCTATGTTTAACAAACTAGTATAAATGACACATCGATAATATACAATAATACTCATAATTATATAAGCCAATAAGGTTGTACAACGTTAACGTTGTAGTATAAAAGTGACGTTTGTTTGATAACTGTGGCCGTGTATGGATCACCAATATCGATACCTATTGGTTGTATTATTGAAAAAATTGTGTTGCTTTTTAACCTACGATTTTGGTGAATATTAATTTTGTCCGCTCCGGTAATATTTTTGATATACCTCCCATCTTATATACGTCCTCTAGTGACTGTAGCCCCACATTTTCGAACTTTGACAAAATCCGAAAATAAACGAAAGAAATACATGTCGCCATTTTTGTGTTTTATCGCGATTGGCTAAACCACTGTGTTTATCAGCTATAAGCTAAAAAACGGAGACCGCTTTGTCACTAAATTAGTAAAAACACGCGCTCTGGAAATCACGGTCGAACGTTAACACTAACTTTGCAGAGGCATCATCCCCCAGTGTAGCCACCATGTCAGCGTTGATATCTTTTGGGGGTAAACCCTTCAAATACGAATATATTTAAATACTTGAAAACACCATGATGCCAAATTTTGTCCATTATCCCATGAAAGCTGCAGGACTTAGTATCACAATACAAAAGTTAAATAGAGGTGACGTTCGTCAAAGATATACCACCAGTCATACAAAGGATTGGGCGTATTGTGGGAAAAGTTTCATTCTTATAGCTTGGGTCACTCATAGTCAGCCTATGGACCTTTCAAGTGACCATCGTAAGTAATAATCCAGAGCCATCACTTTTACCAATAACGCCATACGTGAGATCCGCATCCAAAACGGTCACAGCCCACAGACCAATCGACCGCCAACAGGGTCCCAATGCCATCACCAGTGGCAACAGTGACGTATATCTACAAGTGACGTATAACTACAAGTGACGTATAATTACAAGTGACGTATAACTACAAGTGACGTATAACTACAAGTGACGTATAACTACAAGTGACGTATAATAAGGCTGTACGGTATGTTTTTGGGCTGTCCTAAAGACTCCGATATTTAGTAAGGAAAGTGAAGGTAACACGTTATCGGCTAACTAAGGTTATGATCAACATGAGCTTTCGTATACAAGGATACCTCACTAGGTCAAATAAGCAGGGGTGGTGACACACACAGCATATAATATTGACAGAAACCCTGCCAAAAATATAGCAAAGAAAACATCAGTAGGAAATGGTGATGGTCGATTGTTTATAGTTGATGGTGTATAATCTCTATCTAACAATGTTCTGGGTGTGAGACGGTATCTGCCGTGTTATTACACAGTTTGCATGGACGATAATAGTGACGTTCTGACAAAGGCGACGCAAGCCATTACTGATTTACATGCCTATATTGTGACGAGTCTTACCAACAGAAAATATGGAGGAGAGATCACCATCATCATATGAAAAGTTGCCACGAAAAGACTTGAAAGTGATTGTAGCGAAGATTTGAAATAGGTCATCTGCCTACAGCTGCGCACAGAGAAATTTAAGAACAATACTTTGAAATCCCAAACCCTTTTTTTAAAAAGCAGCCATGAATGTCGTTAAGATGATTAGATCTGCGCCAGCGCCTGCTTGAATAAGACATCTAAGACCGTAGGTAGCAGACGGAATGACCACTGCTAATAGAAGTCTCTCAAGAGAAGAAAGGGAGGCGAGTGGAAGGGCTAGTTATATTTTGGTACATGCGTAAAGCCCTTTATTCCTCAGGTGTGGTGTGTTTTGCTATCATAACTTGAGATGAACTAAGATCAAACCTAGCATAACCATGATAAAAGCCAAGAAGCTAGCAACAAAGGGAGTGGAAAACTAGTAACAGGGGATAATAAAAGTGCTCAAACGAGACAAAAAAGACAAAGGTAGAGAGAACGATAAGGCAGAGACAAAAGTTCTCCAAGAAAAGGTGTAAAAGTGGCCGGTATAAGAGAAGGGGAGAGAAGCGTACAGTATGTAGAGAATATGCAGCAATTCAATAATCTTTTTTAATAATTCAAGGCCAAAATGTGGATTGTAGTCGCGGTAGTGTGAAAGCCGTCGTCTATGTTGAGTAAACATGGCTAATACGACCACCCACACCTCCAATGGGCAGTATTAGCAAAAGATGCGTCGAGTTTGGTGTATCTGCGTATGACGCAGTTAATACGGAAACTTTTGAATTTTTAGAATCAAAATCGATTTAATCATTCGACTGGAAAAGTGTGTAATGACATTTGGCAATCTCCCGCAGCGAGAGTGTTTGTTTTAAGTGTTTTAGTTTAATAATGCTGTAGAGTGGTTGATGAGGGAGCACTGCTGAATGCTTTATAATGTGTTCTTGTCTGATACGACTGATATAGGTTCGGGTGGGTCTATATCCATGTCCTTCTATATACTACTAAAAACTTGTTAAGGATCACCCATGATATATATATATATATATAATATATCTCTTAAATTTGTGATATTTTTATCATGAAAATATGGAACTAACTATTTCATCAGTATGCTCCGATTCAAACAAAAAATAACAAATTCTCAAGAAATGAAGACATGTTGTTTTTCCACAAAATGTCAGAAAAAAATTCTAAAAATTCAAGAAAACAAAGGAACGTTGTGGTTTTCTTTCACAAAACATGGATTAGTAGCGTGTGTGACCTCGTTTTCTGTCAATTACTGCTTGACATCCTCCGCGCATGCTTAAGACTAGGTGACGCAGGTTCTGTGTTGGAATATTGGTCCATGAGTCCAATAGCGCATCCCTGAGCTGTTGCAGCGTGCCAAGTAGATGATTGCGGGCAGCCTGCAGCATTTCCCATGCATGCTCAATGGGATTGAAATCAGGTGAGCGAACTGGCCACTCTATTCTGTCGATTCCTTCATCCCTAGAGTACTCATTCACAATAATGGCACGATGAGGATGGGCATTATCATCAATCAGAACAAGGTCTGAACCAATATCAACAGCCAATGGCATCACAAACACGTCGAGGATTTCATCGCGCTATCTGACACCAGTTAACGTGCCGGTTTCAATTGCATGGAGGTTTGTACAGCGCGTGGTAGTGATACCACCCCAGACCATGACGGAGCCACCGTAATATCGGTCATGTTCAACAACTGTAGCATCGAAATATCACTCATTCAGCCATATCCACGCCCGGACACGACGATCAGTGAAGTCTAAACAGAACCTGAACTCTTCTATGAAGAGTACAGTACTCAACTGGGCTTGGGTCCAGGAGACATGTTATCGACACCAGTCATATCGATGTTGTCTGTGCTGTGGAGTGAGTGTGATGGGTATAGCGGCTAGGCCAGCCCTCAATCCTGATGCATGGAGCCTATTCCTGATTGTTTGGGTGGATACCGAACTCATGATGCATCTCTCAGGTTTCTCTGCAAGGTTGTAGCTGTGGACGTGCGGTGTCTTACAGCGGAGAGGGTGAGATAAGGTCATTACTTATTCGTGCAAATAATATGATGAGAAAATTTAAGCATTACTCGATTTCTGTAAAGCGGAAGCTATTCGTGGCCTATTGTACCAATATGTATAATGCGAATCCATGGGTAAATTACCACAAGTCGGCCTACGATAAGTTAAAGGTGGCCTACAACAAGGTCATCAGAATGTTTTTGATTTACCAAAACGATGTAGTATCAGCGAGCAATGTTTGCATTTGCGCGTACCTGCTTTTGACGTTCTGCGGCGAAATTCATGTTACTCCAGCAGATATCGCTTTGGGAGATCGCTGAATGGCCTTATGAATGTATTTATGAGTTTTGACTTGTTATACACTTCTAGGATTTGTAATCATTGGAATAGCATACTATTTACTGTGCTCCGTTGATAAGCCTTTGTCCGTGATATTACCATAGGTTATTTTTCTATCTATTTTATTTATGGACAGAAATGTTGGGTACTATATTTTCTTGTCTGAAATAAACTTATAAATAAAATAAAATAAATTAGTTCATGGCTTTGTGGCTCGTATCGTTCTAAAGTGTCGTCGACATCATCTTGCCAATATTCATCAAGGGATAATTCGGCACTCTTTCTTTCTATATTTTTGGGTCAATTTCAAGAATTTTCTAGCTTTTTCTTGACCAAAACCCTTCCCACAAACTTTAGTAAATTTTACATGTTGTACACGTGCACATGTACACGTCTGTACATTAAGCTGAATGAATGGCTGAATAAATAAATGATTGAATAAATGAATAAATGAATTGATTAATACAACATCAAATAAATAGATCAATTAATTAACTAATAAATACTGTTATTTTAAATAAATAATGGCAGTGGAAAGGCCGTATTTAGTAGTTTATTCAGCCTGTTGTAGACATTATGTGGTAAATTTATAAACTATAGCTAAAGGGTATTTGAGAATATAGGCTAATGTAACAGGAAGTGATGAGGTAGCGCGAGGATCACGTGAGAGAATGGTTTCGCTTCAAGTGGCTGTCATGCGCAGCGTATGATGCGAAGACACTTCCGCAGTAACAGCACTACACAAAATAGATGACATCATTCACACAAAGTAGGGAAAGTAAAGATTAGCCTCTGACATTCGTAGCAGACATAGATGTCGTCGTCGTCGCCTTCGTCGTCTTCGTCGTCGTCGATATTATTATTATTATTATTATTATTATTATTATTATTATTATTATTATTATTATTATTATTATTATTATTATCGTTA
>WURV02160001.1:0-15809 GCA_011762755.2 Epimenia babai | reverse complement strand
CAGTGGGAGTGGACATACACAGCTCATACACACCCTTTTACATCGGGCCCAAGAGGATTACGGCGAGTGGCAGCAACGGCCTACAGTCTCCAAACATACAGGTTAAAGGGTTAAACTGAACCGGATGTTGGTCATTGTTGAAGTAGAGTAGATAGTACCAACCATACCACCGGGCAAAATCATGAATGAACACTAAGGAGAAAACTTATACATTTAATGTTCCATTCGATATAATTATCATATTTACCGAAGTGTTTTTCTAGAATTCTGAATTCCAGAGAGGGTAGTCGTATTATATTCTGGATATCTAGATATTTAGGTTCAATATTGAGAGCCATTATACTGTCGATGGTTGCATATTACATGATTGTCTGTACGGAACCATATGACAGTAGAATTTTTTAAAACCTTTTCTGCCATTTTTAACACATTTTGCAACATGACAATTGGCAATGTGCACGAGTAATCTTAATTCAGATGGTAATGACTGTTTTTCATGTATTGGAGGCACACAAGATAAGTTACGATTCATGTCAAGTGTAAACTAGTAGATACATGATATCAGGTCAATTGCAAAGGGAAGTGTGAGGATAGAATACCATCGACTTCACAAATGAAGAAAAGCCCCATCAACCAAATCGGTGAGGTTCATTCCATTGAAAATATCAAATAGAATATTAATTGATATCAAATATATAATTATAATTTGGATTCCAATGTTTTAATTCTGATTGTAGATAGGAAGTTGTTTTAATTAATTGTATGTGTAGTATGATAGCCACTAAAATATAACAGTTATGTGCATTTTACAGGTAATGATGAAGCGGATCGTCAGGTGCAAGTAAATATGCCATGTCACCACAAGTGTCACAACAAGTCTGAATGTCGTCATGTGTGTTGTAAGACTGGTTTGGTCAGTAGACGATCAAATCCGAAATCTGAGCGACACGACTATGTAAACAACATGAGACGCATGCTCAGTGACTTCCCTGCCACTCCCAACCTACAACGAATCAAGGTGGTGTACAATGGAGCTCCAGACTGTAAATAGCAGCCAGTAACAAACATTGTAGCAAATAATGCCAGAAATGTTGTATTTATGCAATTTGGAATGGGGTCACTGTGTTCTTTCTCGGCATTTTGCCATGTTTATACCAGGTAATGAGGTTAAAGATGTGAAAGGGGAGATTAACAATTGAGTAAAAGGACATTTAAAAACTGCAAAGGTCAGCCAACAAAGGCTTTCAGATGTGCTTTTCAGTGAAATATTTATGGCAGCTATTGAGATGATGGATATACAGTACATTCAACAATAACATATCAACCATGAAATGTCTGCCCATTTAAACACGGGTTTACTCCAGCAATTGGGGATGAATGACTTGTTGAGGAATATTGCAGAGAACTCGATTGGTTGGTGGTTTTTCGAGCCCGCGACCTTTTCGGTCACGAGTCCTGTGCTTCTACCACACGACAAAATGCTTCCCCAGAGATTAAATGAACTGCTCCTCATAACATACAAACATTCATCAACTAGCACCCACGTACATCTGTGAACTAGTTCAGGTCACCTCTAACAGACCTTACCCCTCTCACTCCACTCGTGTCAGAGTGTCAAACTGTCCACTACAGATGGCTCGTCATTTCAAAAAGCAGCACTAGTCCTCTGGAATTAGTTGCCATCTATCATCACTTCATTCAAAAATTGTTTACAACAATAACGATACACATCATGATTACCTTGCGTTTTTTATTTGTCTTTTCAGTTGTTTAAATTAAATAATTTTATGTATCAAATTATCATATTTTTATTGTTTTAATTGTATTTCAATAATTTTTTTCATTTACTTTCAATAATTTTGAGTTAGAATTTTTAAAAGACATATGTATTTATTATCTTTAAAAATCTAGTACGGTATTTAGTATCTAGTGGATTGCATGTATTATGACTGCTCGGGCTATGGCCATCAGCCCCGACTGGACATGGACAAGTTCTCATACAGACCAAAGTCATCGTTACATTCCACCGTTGAGCCACCACGGTCGGTCGTGACTCTGAAGGGTCACAGTGACACGAGCACTAAGGGTGATACCATGACAAAAACGAGGTGTGACTACAACCGGCATCACCAAAGTCCAAATTACGAAGGTATACTATCATGACACTATCATCTATAGAGGCATGTCTTGCCATGTTAGCCATATTGTGGGATATGTAAGAAAAATAAAACACCGTCCAACGAAAAAAGATTGGGACCAACAGGAGATTTCGTATATCAGTTATACTTCATCGAGTGAAAATGATCATCGCCATTTATTCAGGAAATGCACATTTGTTTGACATGTTACAAAACGATTCTCTATCCAAAAACCATCCATGATAATCCATTGGAGTGACATGATCAGTGTTGTAAAATGTTTGATAGCACCCACATCTATTCACCAATGTGTATTCAGCATGGGTTTTGTCATTCATTCATCAGTTACATGGGTTGTATATCGCACCTTCATTCACGAGACACTGACAAGCCAACAGCTGACTATGTTTTTGGGTAATTCCTAATTTTTATTTTTACTCTAATATTTCGGTTATGAGCGCATTTGTCAGCTGTGGTCAATGAATCTGACCAATGGTGTGAACATAACAAGATCATTAGTGTTTTTACAAACTGCAGGTGAGTTGCCAGACTTGACAGATCGCGACACAATATGGACTGATCCACTCAGCAACAATAAGTATGCATTCTGTATAAAAATGTCAAAAAAAATAATTAATATAATGAATAATTTTTTATTATTATTCATTTAATGTGCCTTTCTTTAATGCAATCCTATGGCTATGGCCACAAATGAGGTAGCAGGTACCTGGGTAATAGTGGTAATATAGTATTTTTCTTGTCACGTTTCAGTTTTCTTACTTTTTTACATCAGCAAAATGCTTTTTCCTCCCTAAAAATTCACAATAAACGAGGAAACTGCAATTAGTGGTAAGGTAAATTTCTGAATTTGTTTTAAACAGGTTTATTGGTTGCATATTTTTGTATTGAAGCAATAATAAAAGGTGAGAGTATCCACAACTGGTGATAGGGGTGGTCATGATATTTGATTAGTTTTGATATTTAAGCACATAAAAATGAAATGATATAAGACTTGTTTCTACAGTGACCAGTCTGACACCGAGGACTACGGTAACTTCACCATCCAAGATGAAAATCAAGATTTCAGCGATAATGATGATGATTTGTTGATAGTAGAAGACTTGCAGACATCCAATGCACCAAATACTGGCAAACTCACTAAGGAGGATACATCTTTACAACAACCCGATATAAACTCTTTTATAGCCCTGACTAAGCCATGTTGTTTGGTGAGCTCTAATCGAAGAACAGGTCAGGATGAAATCAATCCGTACACTTGTACATTGGATGAGAGCTTTATGGCCTCTACTGCAGGAACTTTTAATCATAAATGTGAAGTGGACAACAGCAGTCGAGTGATGTCCAATGACTATCATAACCCACTTAATGTTAACAAATCAGCAATGAACAACCAATTGGGAGCATTGGTTAAACAGCAACAGAATACAGCATTTATCAGGCCCTCAAACCAAAATAGGCTTGTACCATGTCATATCACTCCGAATTCAAACGATAATTACGCAGCAGGGAAACAGTATCAAAATTCCACGCAAGCCATAGAACCTCCGAGTCGAAAGAAACAGAAGGGCAATCAGGGTGACAATATGCAAATTATTGACCTCACCCATGAACCACACGCGATTGTCGGTTGTCAGTCACCTACGTATGGTCATGGCACAGCTGGACACGCGTGTAACGTATTATACCCACTCATCGAGGCAAAGCTGTCCCCGCTGGATGAAGAGAACCACCTAGAGACCTGTTGTGACAGGTAAGAAGTCAATGATATGGCTCTATCGTATCTGCCTGAATGCACAGATTAAAACTGCTGTCTGAAACTATTAGAACACAAATCTTACAATGAGAAAATACACATGCAATAATTATTCCCAATATACCTTTACTACCATAAACTAGTGTGTAAATATTATGTAGAGAAATATACATAAAACAACAAACGCCAATTATTCATATTTAACGGTTTCAAACTTTGTTTGTCTACATCCTCAATTATTTCCAATATATCATGTATCAACCTGGTTTGATTCTCTCTTTACTGCGTATACTAGCGGCACTTGGGGGTCTTGATGGTTTTTGCAGTGTGGTATTGTTAGAACTCCTTCCCTCCAACATGACTGTTTCAAATACTCTCTGAATGGTGTCTGTGGCACTTACCTATTTGCTATCTTGTCATTTCATTGTAAATAATCATCAAATAATCAACAACCACGGACATAGCGGGATATGCGACATTATGTAGGCTGTCTGTAGGCCTTCCACTGATATACCCGAGGTTAATCATATATTTCGTGTTAACCACACAGACCAGCTTTGTGAAGGAGGGTAATGGCGCAAACAACCGGGTTATCCCTGCCCATTGTTACATATCTACTGTACATGTTATCCACGTAAAAAAGGAAGGATAAATTTTTACCTCAGTGACGCAAGTTAGTCAGTATGGTATTATCTTTATTTCTTGTATGTGTCATTGACCTTCAGCCCAACCATACCAAGTCTGCATGACTTTGCCGTGCCAAGTTCACTAATCAAGCACGCTACCGTACCAATTAGTGCTGCTGATACACACGCCACAGGTGTACAGGCACACGATGATTCGCCACTCTGTTCAGACGATGAATTCATGATGCAGGTATGCCACTAATCCATATGTTACAGATGCACATATAATGCTTAGTTTATAATCTCACACAATCAATTGCTGTAAATTCTGACATCGAGGTGTGGCTCGCCTGGCTAGCAATATCTAATAATACGATAAATACATCTAGTATCTCATCGTTAGGATAGATGTGAATGTGGAAGTAGTATTAATGTATTTGGTATGACCCAGAATAAGACGTCATGCTGAAATGTCGTAGGTGATGAGCATGCCAGAATCAGTCGACAAGCAACAAGGCATGACAGACAGCGTGAAGAAGTCAAGTCTGATGGATATGTTCTCCTTGCACTGGTCTCTACTTAAAACATAGCATTTGTATGTGCTTCACTGTAGACAACCCAACACACGGACGTACAGATACAAGACATGAACAATTGTTGTTGCTGCTCCGCATACTGGGCATATTTCTTAATTTTTATAACTTTCGATATCTGATACATTCTTTTAACGTAGCTGTGTGTTGTTTGCAGTCCGCCAAGGGAAGAAACGGACACATTTGTCAGTATATTCGATGGGATCTTTTGAAGCTCACATTATCTACAGTATTGCTTAGACGCATCGGCAAGTATAAATGATTGATAGCTTTACCCTTCCGTGTTCTCATATTTATCAGTTTTTGACCCTATGACCGTTAATAAATAAAAAATTAACCCAACAAAAATTGAACTTATCCATCCTCATCTCTTCATCATTTTCTACTACACCTCCTCTGGACATTTCCATCACCATTAATGGCTTAAACTTTCTTATCACGTTTGCAACCTTGGTATAATATTTGACATTCATATGAAGCTACATAAACAGATATCAAAAACTCTCCAATCTGGCGATATGTATTTACGTAACATTCGATCCATCTCTAGGTACTTGAGACCTGAACTGTGTGGAACGTTAGTACGTACATGCTTTTATCGCCAGCAAAATTGACAACTGTAACTCATTCTATGTAAATCTGCCTTCTACTGAACTCTTTCAACTCCTAAAAATTAGATTATTACAGAGTTGCGGTGCTCATGCTATCTTTCACACCTCCCGTTGCTCTCCCATCACTCCAGTTCTCCACTCACTCCACTGGCTACCTGTCACCTCCCATATAACCTCCAAAATCCTTCTTACTTACAAATGTAGCCATGGCATGGCTCCTTATCTATCCTCGACAATCTCAATCAACATGTCTGTGAGTTCTACCCGCTCATCTTCCTCCCTCACATTTGCAGTTCCTCATACAAAACATGCTAATTTCTCAGTGTACTCCCAGCCGACATCCGACAATCTACAACTGTCAGCCACTATAAAAGCAATCGCAAAACACACTTATTCAGCATTGCTTTCAAGAAATAGGTCAACAGTACTTTATTAATTTTCCAAGAATCAACACTTTCAAAGATAGACAGCCAGTTTCTGTTTTCACTAATTTTTCATATTCATCACGACTTTGCCTACATATCATATAGGATTTCCTTTTTGATATTTTCTCCACTTTCCGCTGTATTATTCAACATTGTAATCTATTTTATCCTCGATGTAAATGTACATACGTAATTGTATCTAACATTGATCTGTATTACCTGTATACTGTTAGATGTTAATTTTATATTATTTAAGTAATTACATTATAGTCTTAGACCATTCGGCTATTGTTTCATGTGAAGTGTGTTTGACAGCTGAGCTAATAAATACAATCCAATTATCCAAATCCAATTTAATCCAAATCCTATTTAATCCAAATCCAATTTAATCCAATAAATTTCATTTCATTTCGTAGTTGCAATATTCCCCTTTATTTTACTGTTGACCATTAAATTATAGATTTTCGTTTTAACTAATTACGTATTAATTGATGTAATATTATTGTATTTATATTTTGGATAAAATTATTAAGAGCAAGTGTTTGTGTTAATGGTAGTTGTTTTTAATTATGTTACTTTAATGTTAATGGTATATCATTTGAATGTTTCATTGACCTGTATCTATTATATATATTATTACTGTATTCTTACCTGGAATCTCGCTAAGTACGCCAGTAATAAATTGTTTAAATTAATAGTAAAGATTTGTTTAATCATACAAATGTTTAATTTTTATGGTTCATTTCTTTTCAATATCTTCCATTATAATGGATTCATAGAAATTTCTGTCTGCGCAACTGCATCACAGAGAGACCACTACACTGTTCATATGACAGTATGTATGTATGAATGTAGCAAACGGCTGTGATTAAACCATTATTTAAGCCACTTAAGCCTTTCACTGTCCGAGTATGACCACACATTTGAAATTCGTCCATACGCATCATTATTTCCATATGCCCTGAAACATTGTGTGTTTGCCACTTTGCTAAATGTGTGATACATGATAATTATTTACAAAGACATCACAAGATAGATAAATGGTAACCATATGGACCATCTACCGTAGTGGGTGTCCCAAACACAGCAAGTCTGTACATGACCACACCGCAAGGCATTCCTAGACCGCTTTGGTCAGACAGGGTACAAAGCTCATTTTACCTAAAAAATGCCACAGGGAGTATACCAGCCGAAAGATGTAACGACCTAGGGTCTTTAGGATTCAATTCTGAGTGGATCTAACTACTAGGGTAACTGCCTCAGGTATGTCCATTAGACCCTCATTCTATATCATTGGGTATAGTCAAATTCAGAGCGGTAAGCAGGGTCACCGGAGATCGAGTGTGCCGGATAATGACATGAATAAGAGGGAACAAATAGCTGGTTCTTTGATTAGTGGAGAGATATGCACAGAAGGACCTATACCTCTGATGGTAAAACAAGTACCTCCATGGTCCCACAGAATGTATAGGTTTTTCATGTGCATTTCTCTCCAGTTTCTTAAAGAACCACATTGACTACCCTCATTAATATCACATGAATAAATCAGAAGGAAATCGGGACTTGAATTTTGTTGCGACAAATGAGGGACGATTAATCGAGAGTCTACTGTATATGGCTATAGCATAGTGGTCAATGGGAAACCATTGTAGTATTCAGATAGACGTCATAAAAACACATTTCAAGAAGCAACTGATAATCAACTATCAGAATAGGCAGTGTACAAAACTAGACTTAGTGCCCCTGACAAACTGGTATATCCAAAATACTGATATATTTTAAAGGTTCACATCGTGGATGATTTACAACTCTTCTAATATAGTTTAGCCAACAGAAAATATGTTGTCCATGATTTTCTGAATGGTTTTTCTGGATGGTTCTGAAGTTTTTTAAATGTTTATCAGCCAGCACGGTAGGAAATTATCACATACGGTTGTCGACATACCACAAAGGTTTGGTATTAGTATAGTATGTGTATATACTAATAGATCAAAAACATTCGTGCTGGTATGAAACAAATCGTATGAAACAGTGTCAATAAAATGGACTATTTTTATATACGAGATAGTTCATCTACTTAGGTGGAACACAGATCATGTGTCTTCGATAAGAGTTTCCTCGTTGGTTCGTGATGATTCTCGAGGAACAGCCTCGCTGGTGTCTCGGCTCATCTCTTCCATTAATTGACTGAGAACACTGGATCCTGGACCATCAGCGTCTAGGATATAATTACTGTCTCCGAGAGATGCTGCATCTTTCTGTCGATACATATACAGCCATATGGTCACTCATGACATGCAGCTCTAAAGCTCAGAGAGACTTCTATATCATGAAACTCCCCCCAGTAGTGCAAAATGGCAATCGAATATTTCTGAAATGTAACAGTTTATAACATCGTGGTGTGTGACCTACAACACCCGAAGCTCGGATGTCCCACTAGTGATCAAGTTATATCAACCTATTAATGTGTCACTATTTTAACTTATATAGCATATGATGTATATACTGACACGATTAATGAGCACAGTCCAGACCCGTTATAACATTCTCCAATATAGCATATAGTGTTTATAACACGCGGTTAATGGATGCAAAAAATTTGCGTAGATAATCATTTTGATCTGTCAAAGTAAAACGAAGGCAAAGGAAACACAAACGCACTGCCGTTGCTCAGAACTCAACGCTATGGTTATGTAAATATCGATGCTGCCCCGATGGCCATCTTATATAAATCACGGGTGGAGTTATTCCTGATTAGCCAATAATAATTACGCTACTGTATATTGTAAATTTTTGTATTGAATAAAATTCAAATGACTGTAACAGTATTTATATGTCGTATAAATATTTCATGGTTAGCCATGTTTAATCCACTGTTGGATAAAGGCCTTCCCTAAGTCTTTCCAGCCACTTCTATTTTGTGCTACTTGATACCAGTTTGCAGTCCCAACAAAATTCTCAATCTCATCCTGCCATCTTCTTATCTTTTGTATTCCTCAATTTCCTTTCTTTCCACGTGGAGGCTATTTTGTTGATCTTATGGTCCAGCGATTGTTTCCCATACGAGATAGGTGGCCTGCGCAAGACCATTTCGGTTTTTTGACGGTTTCAATGATATCTTGAAGTTTAATTTGTTCTCAGATACACTTTGCTGTTTTGTGGTCCTTCCATGTAACTCCTAACATAATTTGCTCATGAGCTCGCTGCGCTGTTCTCAGTTTGAACGCGAGTTTCTTTAATGACAGGGGCATTTTAGATTTAGAGATTGAGCTTTCTCTACCAAAAGCCTGCCATCTGAGTGATATTGTTTTTATTTCTCCTTCTTTGTTGGAGTTCATTGTTGTTAGTTGGCCTAAGTATGTGTAGTTATCAAATTTTTCAAGCGAGGTTCCCTCGAGTAGAATGTGCTTCATATAAATATTTAGTCTCGCAATTTTAGAGAATATTATTGAACTCATCCTTCATTGGTAGTGTTGTATGGTATTTGTTATTTCACTTCTATTCGTGTCAAGCGAGTGAAAATACACACGAAAAGTGTTTTAAATTTTTATTCATTTGAAATTTTATTGATATATATATAGTGCCCGTTTGATACATGGCTATGAAAGACAAAACTTATTTATTATAAAATACGTGAGAATTAGTGTGGATAGTGAAATAATATCGTGATCTTTCTCATCGAGCATTATGTGGAAGGAAGTGTAAGTTGCGATTGTGACATGAATATATTGTCAAAATACAAAATGGCAGCATTAATGCACCTCGATATTAATGCGTATCGGAACTTTGGATCCCGTGATGAGCTTTACAACGGGTCTGGCGTGTATACAACTATCATTATGTAAACTTATGGATGATATATCTTTACATACATTGTTTTCGCTTGTCCTTAAACCCTCCCCCTCCACCCTGGATACGGGATGGCAACGGGATGACCTAGGGAAAAAGACTAACTTGTACCTGCATCTTTATATGATCTGCTGTCCTCAGTCTGATACCGCTGGCCCTGAGAAAATCAGCTGTCCTACTGAAGACTTCTTCATCTTCTCCACCATCTTTTTCCTGTTCTCTGTACTCATCTACGAACCTGTGAAACAAACCATTTGCCCTGAAGGAAAGTGGTCCTGCAAATAACGCTGTTTTTAACCTATAATCATTTAATGACATCCCCCCTCCCCGTGCTAGATCTGTGATATAAAAAATGCAAAGGTACAGCCTGATGATTAACATTTGATAAACAAAAGCTCACGGTAATGTGAATCGCAATTAATCAAAAAGATCTCACTTCTAGAATTTTGTAAAGTGGCCCATAATAATTTGCATAAACAAAAACAGACACAGAGCATTGAACTGAAACTAATATGGTGTTTGATGAACAATCAAGTGAACTGTATCATCATACAGGTTCATATCTTACTTCTGACAAGTCGTCTTCACCTCATTCGTCAAATCAGCTACATCCGGATTTCCGAATACTTTGTAAAACTTCCTGAAAAAAACTGAGTCTATAAATAATAATGGCTATCTAAGTGCTTCGAGACTTTGGAGGTAGCTAGTTGCTATTTTTTAGATCCGTAACCCTACAGTCCCTGCCAAATTACAATGAGTAGGTAATATTTGTATCCAATAAAACTCCCTAGATAAGGAACTTGAAACAAAATGTCCCCATACATTAAGTAGACTGTTCCATAGTATTACCTTACTATCCTTCATTAGTTTCAAACCCCTGAAATCTGAGCAATCTGGCATCTGATGTTTCATTGTAGTCCTTTACACCTTGGTTTGTCGTAGGCAATCATATTTTGTCATTTTAGTGCTGGAAATTAGTCTATTGTCTCCCCTTTGAGCATCATCATCTGCCTTGACGATGCTATGATCCACCGCTACATGCCCGGCTAAGAGCAAATTAGCAGATGTTAGGGTGTAATGTCTAGGGCTGTGGATGTGCTGCTGGTACCCTAATAGGTTCCATTACTTATCGTGTGGTGAGTAAGTGTCGTGAGTTCCAAATGCTCTTTGTGTAAACTCTGTAATAGGACATCTGCCCTCATATGTATCCCCGGTCTAACGGTATCCTGGTAAAGGAGGTCACCCAAGCATTAATGTTCTTTGCAAAATTTATGTCACTGGGGGATAATGCATACGTATAAAATTTGTCGCTCTATTCTTTATTCCATAAAGTGTCGTCTCATTATTGATAATAAGAAACAAAAAGTGATGAAAAATGCAAATCTTTGTTTTCGAATGCTTGATTATATACAGATCTGGGCACAATTAGTTCTCTCAGTTGTTTCCTTATTATATGCATTATCATTTACCTATTTGATCTAATATGAAATGATTTACAAACTTCTATAAACACCTCCCAGTATTTAATGCATGAATGTCTCGCTATTTCTCAAGTGAAAAAATTTCCTGGTATCTGCAGATTTGAACTTGCGTAAAAGGCCATGATTTGAATAATTATTACACTTTCGAATTTTAAAAGTCACATTAGTGAATGCTGTAGTTTTTTCAGTTTGTGGTCTAAGCCAATAGTCAGAAATGATGCTTTGTTCTGTAAAAGTCAGTGCCTTTACCTGTTGTTGGTACTCACGCTCTGACAACATCTTCATGATACAAGATGTTTCTTACTGTCGCCTCTTTATCTTTTAGAGGAGAGGGAAGCTTTGGTGGGAAAGCTTCATAGACATCATACCAAATTGGTTTATCCACATCCTTCACAGCACCTGAGCGAATCAAGCCCTGCATTCTACAAGATAAAGTTGTGACAAAAATAATGTGACAAGTAGAAATATGTGCTTACTATAAATATAGTGCATTATGTTAAAATAATGGTGACTAATAGACATTTAAACCTGCAGCTATGAGTTTTACTTTGATGTCTAATTCCAATGTAAAAATCTAGCAGTGTCTTCTGTTATCAAAGAACATAAATGCTGAGAAGCTGTAGCTTATTTACATAGTGACATACATTTCAACTTCATTTTTTGTATTGCGTTGAAATCTTTCATATTTTGTTATATCTTATATGTAGTACTCATAATGAGAAAATAAATGAAAGTAAAATGAATTTTATTCCACGATTATAAGATGTAACCATAATGGCTAACCCCTATTAACATCAAACCATGGTCAGGCTCGCATGGTAACATTTAGCCTCATTTATCAGATTATAAAGACATGACGATTCGCTCCAAGAGTAAAACTATCTTTGGGACTTTACAATCTTATACAGAATTTCTAAATAATTTTGCAAGTTAGTAATTACACACCTCTGATATATAGTTCTGAATTTCTCAACTCTACTGCCGGCCATTGCTTATTTGACCGCTAAGAAAAGTGCCACTTGAACAATAATTTGAAATGAAGAGGCACGAAACTCTTTTATTCTAGAAGAGTCACAAAAGTACCCTATTCAAAGTAGATTGAAAAGCTTATAAGCAGTGTGAATCTAGAGCTAATGGACGAGTTATTCATGAATTCTGAATCAATGGTCACGACCGTTGCAGACGACAAAATTCATTATGTTTAGCTCCCTTTGCGGAAGTGGGCGATAAACGTTGAATGTCATATTTTATCATCTTTACCTCAGATAAAACGGTATAAAACATCGCCGTCGGGAAGAGTAGTTAACGCAAACCTATCATTTCTATTACTGTTTCGAAATCTTTACAATACCATAGATTTTTAAAATATGTTTGATTACTTGTGTATACGATTGTCCGCCGCAGACCGCATCTTATTCGTAAACAACTTTTATTATGAACATTTTTGACAGTGTCTATGCCTATGGTCTCAATCTCATACTCATAGTCGCGCTAATTAAGCTGGCTAATACATATGCCTGTAGCCTGTAGAATTACGGATAT
The DNA here is from genome assembly GCA_011762755.2 of Epimenia babai. NCBI lineage: Eukaryota > Metazoa > Mollusca > Solenogastres > Cavibelonia > Epimeniidae > Epimenia > Epimenia babai. The sequence continues at coordinate 2,770 of WURV02160001.1, read as the reverse complement.
GCGATTAGACAAAAGTCACTAAAGCATGGCAAATCCTAAATGATGAATGCTGAATAACAGTTATTTCTCTAGCCTTTGATGGCATTTTAATTATAAATTAAACGTTTGAAATTTGTACTTTAGCTAGTTACACTACAGACCTGTACATTGAATTATGAACTTAATATAAAATATGTAAATGTAAGAACTCTTATAGTCAATCATGTATACCCATGGAAAATGTCAAATTTTTAATTTATAAACATCTAATTGAAAGTATCAAAATATACTATTGGCCATAACTCGTAGGTAACAGATATTATAGCCATTACAATTCATAGATTTGGTGGTGACAATTGTGTTAGCAACGATGGCAATGCGATCTGAGAGTGACTTTGCACCCTCTCGACCACCAAGTCGACCGCCCGGAGAGACAAACCGATCTCGTCAGTTGGACTTTTACCAAGCTATGTCGGACTTTAAGCACATGTTCCCAGAGATGGACGAGGAGGTGATTGAGGCGGTTCTGCGAGCGAATAGTGGAGCTGTTGATGCGACAATCGACCAGCTCTTGACCATGAATATAGATAATGATGATGAATTGGAACTCGATTTACATAACTTCAAACAAAATGTAGGAATAAATATATTGATTGCTGTTAGAGCTTTATAACAATGATTAAAATCAATATAATGCTAGGTATATTGAGAGTGGAGCACATGTCAGCATTTGACATATTCTCAAGACATCCCAGGAACAGCTCAGTTGGTAGAGCGCCAGCATACGCACCAGAAAATGGAAAGTTCAAATCCTGGGCAGTACTAATTGTTTTTTTTTGGGTTGTATACTTGGGGAAGGTATTTTATCCTAGTTGCTCTGGTCAACTTAGCCATAAATACCAGTCTGGCAACACAAATTACACTGGCTAAGTAAATTTGTTAGGGCTTCATGGCATCTGCTGTAGAGCTGCCTTCTCCCCACTCACTTGTAAAGTGTCATTTGATGATTTGGGCAAGCGGCTTATAAGTGCATTATGTAAATATATTAAAAAATACCTGCTGTAAAGGTATGTATGTATGTATGGACGTACGGTGTAATGCAATTATCAGGTATCAATGTAATAATTTTATGAATATTCAACGTGCATACAATTGAGGGATTCAAGGTAAAGGTGTTTATTGAGTCGAGTTAGTTGTGTTGTTTAAGGCATCAGTATTGGTAATGTCTGAAATCTGATGTCCAATATTGTTTGTATGTAATCAGTGGACTGTTCGTAGTTAGAGCTAACATGTGTCAGTTCTTCTTCAGGAAATTTCAGTAACCATTTTAATAATAGTAATTTGAATAACCATTGCCATCTCTTAATAATGTCGGATATTTTGCATGAACCTTCAAACCGAGGTTCTATGTGCTACATCACACACTGTGATGTACGTTGAAGGTACCGCCACCGCCTTTTGAAAATTTCCCGGAAAAAGCAGTACATGTAAAAAATTGTGTTGTAATCATTAATATATTTATCGCTTGGGTTCAGAGTCAGGGTGCGCTCGTCACATCAAATGTGATATTGTTCAAAATGAACTAAATGTCTCATCCTATCACATTTAATAATGCGTATTGATGTATATGTGAGAACTGTTCTACTCACTGCAGATAAAAGGTTAATTAATTTCAAGTGTGTGCTTATTTCCAGAGAGTCAAGAAAACAGCTTTAGAACAACCGCCTCCTTATTCGGAAGCCATAAAATCCAACCCACCACCTCGCCCAGCTCGGTCGCGTCCGTTTACAGAATCTCCCAGCCACACAGCTCAGCTTTCGCCAAGCTCGGAGAAGCCAAACTTACTCGACTTGGATGTAGGTAGCTTTGCCAGTACTCTAGCTGCAAGAGGAGCTAGTGAACCAAAGACGGTCAAGACTGTGACTTACAACACAGACAAAAATCTATCTCCTCGCACCTTCAAAACCCAACAACCCTACAAACACTATAATCCGCCGTTACTCGGTGCTTTACCTGATGATTTTTTACGATTATCTCCACAAATCCCCGAAAGATTACCCAGAACGAGCCAAGCGTCATCGTCCAATATAAATCAGAATCCTACTTCCCCTGCTCTACATCACAGTTCACCAGGTGCAAGCAGAATCAGTCATCCGGTGACTCGCAGTTCAAGTCTTACCCAACCAAGCGGAAGTCCTCGAGCTGCCCAGACGGGCCGCCACCTCCACCATCAGCACTCAAGTCACTCAGGGAGAACTCACAGCCAGGTGGCGAGGCACCATTCAACCCACACATCAAGAACTGACAGACACAGAATGGCACCTAACGACAGAAGTAGAAGTCTCACACATGCTCCTACACCGCTGAGCCCACACCAGGCCACAAAGAGCCCGTCACGAGTGAGTCTCTACTATTATATCGTTGTATTTTATCAACAGGGCATGAAATTGACATTGGGATGAGGCATATCATACCATGCTCTCCATATTACTTGCTGGAAATCCATTTTGTAATTATAATTCAATATATAATTTACAACAAAACCTTTTATTTCCATGATTGTTAAAATAAGTATTTTTGACCAATTGATCCACTTCCATACTGTTCCTCTAAATAACATCAAGTGAAAGGCTGAAATGCCATAGGGCCACCGTAACTTTCATGCAATTTGATACGTCTAGGATATATTTCCAGTGTTCCAGTCATCCAGCGTGACTATTGGTAATAGTGTAATGGCTTTGTCATCACAAGCACGTAATCTAGGTGTGACGTTTGATCAGAATCTATCTTT
>WURV02160000.1:0-34378 GCA_011762755.2 Epimenia babai | reverse complement strand
CGCATTTCGTACTGCGAGCCGGCCTCTGACATGCAAATCATGGGTTCGCGGCTCCCAGTTTGGAACTGCGGCGCAGATTCCTAGCCTTCGGGGTGGCGCTCTGCGTCTGCCCTGCCCTCGTCGCCCAGGCCGTTCCCTCGACCTACACGACCCAGCCCCGCTCGGTCGACTCCCTGACGATCGGCAACCAGTCCGGCGGCCCGATGGTCGTCTGGTCCCACACGCTTTCGCACCCCAAGGCCCGATCGCTGCAGGTCGTCTTCGACAAGGCCTCCAAGCTCGGTCCGGGCAGCCAGCTCCGGATCACCTCCCTGTTCGACGGGCACATGCAGGTCTTCGAGGACTGGAGCCTGCCCGAGTGGGAACATCGCTCGGCCTACTTCAACGGCTCGTCGGTCAAGCCCGAGCTCGTGGCCGGCCACCGCACCTGGCGCAACCACATCATCGTCCGGGCCCTCGAGGCCGAGACCCTGGATCTCGTCGGCACGATGACTCAGTGCGGTCCCAAGGACGACCGCAAGCCGAGCAAGGATCCGCGGGCCGCGCGCCAGCATCCGACCGGCTGCACGACCTGGCTGATCGGTCCCAACCTCGGCCTGACCGCCGGTCACTGCACCCGCAACAAGTCGCAGTCCATGCACTTCAACGTGCCGCTCTCCTCCAGCAGCGGCAGCAAGCGCCTGCCGAGCCCCTCGGACCAGTATCCGACGTGTCCAGCTCGCTCCTGAGCCTTGCCAGGGGCATCGGCAAGGACTGGGCCGTGTGCCGGACCGTGCGCAACAGCAACACCGGGATGTACCCGGGTGAGAAGCAGCGCTCGTGGTTCACGCTCGGCAAGATTCCGACCACGGTCACGAACACCAAGATCCGCATCACCGGCTACGGCGTCTACTACCTCAACCGCGCCTTCAACCAGACCCAGCAGACCCATGTCGGCCCGGCCTATCGGATCGGCACGAACTGGCTGCAGTACACGACCGACACGACCGGCGGCAACTCCGGCTCTCCGGTCATCCACGAAGCCACCGGCCACGCGGTCGGCATCCACACGCATGGTGGCTGCTCGACCTCGAGCACGACCCCGCGGGGCAACTACGGCACGCGGGTCGATCGCAGCGACCTGCAGGTCGCGATCGCCAAGACCCGCGCGGTCTCGTTCCGCGGGATGTCCAAGGCATTCGGCAGCGGTTGCAAGGGATCCAACGGTACCCCCGGCCTCGATTGGCAGAACTTCGCCTCGATCGGCAGGGAATACCGTCTCGGCTACATGGCCCTGCCCAAGATCGCGCCTGCCATGTTGATCTTCGGTGCGAGCAAGACGAGCTGGGGCACGATCTCCCTGCCGCGCTCGCTCAACGCTGCGGGCTTCACGGGCTGCAAGCTCTACGTCTCGCCCGACGTCCTGGCCCCCCTGGACGCACTCTCCACGAGCGTCACGATCCGCCTCAAGATCCCCAACGACCCCACGCTCAACGGGAGCACGATCTACAGCCAGCTGCTGGTCGTGGACTCCAAGGCCAACAAGGGTGGCCTGAGCTTCTCGAACGGTCTCGAGACCGTCATCGGGAAGGACTGAGCCCTCTCTCGCCCCGGGAGTCCTCACCCCGAGGCTCCCGGGTCCCCGCCCTCGTCAACAGGGCGAAGGCCATCCAGAGAATGGCCAAGGTCGGCAGGGCCATCCAGGTCAGGACCTCCAAGGGACCGGCTTCGCTCCCGTCCCCACGGAGACGCCAGCCGATCGCCGCCTCCCAGGAGACCCAGAGCACCAACAGGGCTCCGAGGTCGAAGAGGCGCAACCAGGGCCGCGAGACCGGACGGGTCCAGAGGATCAGGCCCGGAAGCAGGAGCCAGATCAGGCCATGCGCCCAGGTCAGTGGGGAGAGCAGGCTCGCCATACAGAGGCAGAGGGCGAAGCTCCGGTCCGTGGCCTCCGGCTCGCCGAGCCGCCGTTGCATCCTTCGGCCGCTCTTGGCGAGCAGCATCAGGGCGGCCAGGAACCCGATCAGCAGCCCGAGCCGCGGAATGGATTCGAGGCGCAGGAGTGGACGGACCGTTCCCGGACTCGGATCGAAGAGCTTGGACAACAGGCCGGGGAGGGAGAGATTCTTGTGATCGGATCGAAAGCTGCCGACCTCGGGCAGGGCGAGCTGGATGTACTCGCGGAGACCCGCGATCTCGAAGACAGCAATCGATGCCGTAAGGATCAGGAGACCGATACCGAGCGCGAACCCCAGACCCCTCCACCGACGACGCAGGGCGAAGTGGAACAAGAGCAGGCCCGGGTAGAGCTTGAGGGCCATGGCCAGCCCGACCAGGACGCCGGAGAGGCCGGCAGATCCGCGCCGCTCCGCCGCCCAGGCACCGGTGACCAGCAGGGCGAGCAGCAGATGGAGGTTGCCCAGCTCGAGATGGTTCGAGACCGGGTACGAGGCAAGCAGGGTCGCGAGCCCCCCCAGGCTCAGACCGATCCGCCAGCGTCGCCCGAGTTCGGGACGCAGCTCCCGGAGCAGCAGGTACAGCGTGGTGGCGAGAGCCAGGAGCCCGAGCAGGCTCCAGAGGATGAAGGCCGTCCGGTACTCCAGCAGCGAGAGCGGCAGGAGCATCAGGATGGCCGTAGGTGGATGCCCGTTCCGTCGCAGGGCCGGTCCCGGTCCCCCGGGGGGCAGACCGAGATGATCTCGATGTCGATCGAAGCCCTCCCCCAGATCCTCGTACAGCGAGAGCCCTGCTAGGTGGTCCCGGCCGGCCGCCCAGTCCTGGTAGAGGTCGATGGCCGGCGCCTCGAGGTGGGCATGCCCGAGACTGAGCAGGGAGCGCTGCAGCGATCTTGGTGCCCCGGCCCAGATCAGGAACAGGAGCGCGAGTGCTCCGGTCAGCCAGAAGGCCCGAGTGTGAGAAGGGGACCGCGGGCGCGGCTCCCCGGTCTGGGGATCGGGATCCATGGGTGGCTGCGGCGCGAGGGAAGAACCGGGAGGCAAGGCGCGCGCAGCCTGGAGAGCGGGCCCCCGGGGCGCAAGCCCCGGGCCGAGGTTCAGCGGCCTATCGCAGCAACCTGGTCAGGGCCTGCCTCGTGTCCTTCACGACGGGGTCCCTGCCCTCGTAGATCCAGACCGTCGGGAGCGAACGCACCCCCATCTGCCTTAGCACCGGGGCCTTCCAGCCGCTCTCGCTCAGATCGATGTAGAGCAGCTCCTGGCCGGCCTTCTTCGTTGCGACCTCCAACTGGGGGTCGACCTGGCGGCAACCGGGTCACCAGCTGGCCGTGAACACGACGACGCTGACGGCTCCCTCGTCGAGCAGGGAGGGCAGGTCCACCTCCTCACCCTTGGAGATCACGCGACCATGGACCTCGCCGACATGGTTCTCGCCACCACCCCCGCCTGCTCGGTCGTGCCGGAAGTACATGACCCCGGCCAGGATCAGGAAGGGCAGCACAGGTAGCAGCTTGTTCATCGTTCTCCTCCCCAGGGTTCGTCGTCCCGGTAGCTATCAGCCCGTTGCAGAACCCAACGGCGCCAGACCATCGTCCTCCGAGGTCCTCGGCATCCCCTGGAGTGCTTCGACGGGCTGCTACGAGCCCTCATCGGCCGGGAGCCCCTTCCAGTCGAGGAATCCCGTCCTCAGGGTGAAGCTCCCTCCCCAAGGACCGCTCGGGCCCAGACTGCCCGTCGAAGCACTCGGGCGGATGCCGGGCTGTCAGCGCGGCAGCACCCAGAGGCTGCCCTCGGACGGAAGCTGGAAGTGCTCGAAGCGGATCCGAGCCTCGGCGTCGTAGCGACCCCGCGTCGGGCGCAGCAGCCGCTCCGGCGCCTCCTGGTAGCTGCCGTCCTGGTGCAGGTGATAGACCTGGAAGAGACGCATCACATCGGTCCCGGCCCCTTGCACGAGTCCCCCATTCTCGAGGCCGACCATCTTGGGCAGCAGGAGATCGGGCAGCCCCTCGTTGAAGAAGGGGTGCCGCAGCATCTCCTCGGCCTCGACAGGCTCGCGGGCGACCAGGTGGAGGAAGTCCTTGCCCCGCCTGTGCAGCTGCCAGTGCTTGCCGGCAACGTGGAGCAGGTTGTCGAAGGCGTCCTCGGGCACGTTCGCCATCAGGATCTCGTCGCAGGAGCCCCGCATCCGATCGATCGGCAAGAAGCGGATCCGGTACTCCAGGGCCTCGCGCAGCCCCCGGCTCGGCGCCTGCTTGTGCCGGATCGGGCTGTGCTCGTACATGCCCTGGTGATTGTTCAGGTAGACGGCACCGTGCTCCTGCGCCCACCGGTAGACCAGGTGCTGCCAGGGATTGAAGTGCAGACGCTCCAGGGTCCAGCCGAGGCTGCCGACCGGATAGTCCGGCTTGCGCAAGGACCAGGACTTGTGCGCGACCAGCCAGACATCGGGGCTGTACTGGTCGAAGCCGGCCAGCACGAAGCTGCCCTCCTTCGGTGCCGACCAACGCGAGAGCGCGTCCTCGAACTTCGCTGCGAGATGCCGATCCAGGTGCCAGACCGGCAGCACGATGGCCGCACAGAGTCCCAGTCGGAGGGCTGCGAGTCGTACGGACTCGAGCCCCTGCACAGGGGAGAGGGCCGGCAGCAGCAGGACCCAGGCGAAGAGCGCGGCCCGTTCGCGCAGATGCGTCCCATCGCCCCAGTGCATCGGCCCCAGTCCTGAGAGCAGCAGCGGAGGCAGGCTCGCGATCAGCAGCAACAGGCGCAGCCGTCGCGCCTCCTTCCCGAGCCAGTGCCTGCCCCAGAGGGCCATGCCCAGGAGCAGACCGAGCAGCGCAAGACGGAACCACAGGCCACTCCCCCACTCCCCGTAGCTCGGCACCCAGTTGGCCCCGAACAGATCCGGCCAGACGAAGGGATCCGGCTCCCTCTCCTTGTGCGCCGTCTTGCCCAGGGTGAGCAGGTAGAACATCGCCCCGTACGGGATCAGCTCGAGCAGTTGCCGCGGGCGACGCTCCATCAGGGCCTCGAGTCCTGCGAGCCCGAGGAAGCCGAGCGCACCCAGGGGATGCGCGAGCAGCGCGAAGAAGAACAGGCAGCTCCGACCCACCAGACCCTTCAGGCTCCAGGCCAGGAGCCCGAGGTGGACCCCAGCGAGGAAGTTGTAGAAGCCCATGTGCAGCGGCTGCCCTACGAAGGGCAGGAGGGCCAGGGGCAGCAGGCTCATCGGCGCGCCGAGCCTGGGGAGCAGGCGACGCCAGGCCTCGAGCAGCAGGGCGAGGATGCCCACCAAGTACAGCTTCTCGCTCAGCCGCGGACCGAGCCCGAGCTCCTGGAGCCCACCGAGGATCAGGGTGCAGAGTTGGTTCGTCAGCGTGTCGATCCGGAACTCGTAGACCTCGGTCACCGGACCCCGCCCGAGCAGGCAGTCCCAGACCATGGCCCCGGTCGAGACGTGGGCATGGCCGTCCTGGCTCGGGAACAGCGGCAGCAGCAGCAGATGCAACGCCCAGAGCCCGAGCGTCAGCCAGTACCAGGTCCCACGAGGTGGCAGCTCGTGGGTCTCCGTGCCCGGGCCCTCGGGGTTCACGCCTTGGGTCCGGTCATCTCCGAGGGAACGACCCACTGCCGGAACTGCTCGGCCGTCAGCAGCCCCAGCGCCACCCCGGCCTCCCCGAGGGTCGAGCCCTCGGCGTAGGCCTTCTTGGCGATCTTGGCCGCGTTGTCATAGCCGATGTACGGATTGAGCGCCGTGACGAGCATCAGGGACTCGCGCAGCAGCTGGTCGATGCGCTGCGGATCCGGCTCGATGCCGACGATGCACTTGTCGGTGAAGCTGTGGCAGGCGTCGGCGATCAGCCGGATCGACTCCAGCACGTTGTGGATGATGACCGGCTTGAAGACGTTCAGCTCGAAGTGACCCGTCGCCCCCGAGACGGTCACGGCCACGTGGTTGCCCATGACCTGGGCGCAGACCATCGTCAGCGCTTCGCACTGCGTCGGGTTGACCTTGCCGGGCATGATCGAGGAGCCGGGCTCGTTGGCCGGGAGCCGGATCTCGCCGATGCCGCAGCGTGGCCCGGAGCCGAGCAGGCGGATGTCGTTGCCGATCTTCATCAGCGAGGTGGCGAGGACGTTGAGGGCACCGGAGAGCTCGACCATGGCGTCGTGCGCCGCCAAGGCCTCGAACTTGTTGCGGGCCGTCGTGAAGGGCAGCCCGGTCTCGCCCGCCACCTTGGCCACGAAGCGCTCGGCGAAGCCCACCTTGGCATTGAGCCCCGAGCCGACGGCGGTGCCGCCCTGCGCCAGCTCGAGGACCCTTGGGAGGGTCGCCTCGACCCGCTCGATCCCGTAGGCGATCTGCTGGGCGTAGCCCCCGAACTCCTGCCCCAGGGTCAGGGGCGTCGCATCCATCAGGTGGGTCCGGCCGATCTTGACGAAGCTCGAGAAGGCCTCGCTCTTGGCCGAAAGCGCCTCGTGGATCTTGCTCAGGGCCGGCAACAGGGTCTGCGAGACCTCGACGCCGGCGGCGATGTGCATGGCCGTCGGGAAGGTGTCGTTGCTCGACTGTCCCCGATTGCAGTGGTCATTGGGATGCACCGGTTCCTTGCTGCCCATCCGACCTCCGGCCATCTCGATGGCCCGGTTGGAGATGACCTCGTTGGCGTTCATGTTGCTCTGGGTACCCGAGCCGGTCTGCCAGACGACCAGCGGGAAGTGCTCGTCGAGTTTGCCCTCGACGACCTCCTGGGCCGCGGCGATGACGAGCCCAGCGACCTCGTCGGGCAGCTCTCCCAGCTCCTGGTTGGCCTGGGCCGCGCACTTCTTCTGGAGCCCCAGGGCCCACACCAATGGCAGGGGCATGCGCTGCCCGCCGATCTTGAAGTTGTGCAGCGAGCGCTGGGTCTGGGCCCCCCAGTAACGATCGGCGGGGACCTGGACCTCGCCCAGGGAATCAGTCTCTGTACGGGGCTCGACGCTCATCGGTGTGCTCTTGCCTCTCGGGCTCTCGGGGATGGAGGGAGGAGGGCCAAGAGCGTAGCCCGGCCCCAGGTCGGATTCGCTATCCTCTCCCCCCCTTCGGACCGTCCCTTCCCTCCCCGAGGAGCCCCCGATGCATCGCACTGCCTTCTCCCTGCTGCTCGGCTGCCTGCTGCCGACCGGCCTCCTGGCCCAGGCCGTCTACGTCGATGCCTCTGCCTCCTCGGGAGGGGACGTACGAGCTGGGCCAAGGCCCACAAGGACCTGTTCTCGGCCCTCAAGAACCACAAGAGCGGCCAGGTCTACTGGGTCGCCCGGGGCAGCTACGCCTCGACCCTGAACACCCTCTCGATCCCGTCGGGCGCCGCGCTCTTCGGTGGCTTCCTGAGCGGGGCCAAGCGCCTCAACGAGCGCAACCCCTCGGTCCACGTCACGGTCATCGACGCCCTCTCCGGCCAGCGGGCCGTGACCATGGCCGGCTCGACGACCCTCGACGGCTTCACGGTCCAGAACGGCAACAGCAAGACCACCGGAGGCGGTATCGAGGTGGCCGGCACCCGGGTCGTCGTCCGCAACTGCCTGCTCCGCGGCAACAAGTCCCTGGGCAAGGGCGCTTCGCTCCACGCCGGCAAGGGCACGCAGCTGACGATGGAGAACTGCATCGTCACGAACAGCCTCGGGCTCGGCCACGTCATCGACATCGTCGGGGCCACGGGCGACTTCCGTCACCTGACCGTCATCAACAACAAGTCCAACGGCCTGCACTTCTCGGGCGGCTCGACCGTCAACATCCACAACTCGATCTTCGCCAACAACAGCGGCCGCGGGATCTGCCACATCACGTCGACGGACAAGCCGGTCGTCGAGAACAACCTGTTCTACAAGAACGCGCTCGGGCTCTACCGATACCTCGGCACGGATCTCAAGAAGCTTGCCGACGTCAACAAGATCTCCTACGCCAGCGGCAACGTGGAGGGCGACCCCAAGCTGGACAGTCAGCTGCGCTTCCCGCAGAGCGGCTCGGCGGCCATCGACAAGGGCAAGAAGATCGGTCCCTACGGCGGCCACGATCCGCTCGATCCGGCCGGCAACGCCCGCTGGGCACCGATGACGATCGGCGGCATGCCGATCCCCGACATCGGCTCCTACAAGAGCGTCGAGACCTCCATCCAGTTCGGGACGACCGTGAAGCCCGGCAACCTGCTGCTCGGCAACCTGATCGGCCCCAAGGGCAGCTTCGGCATCTCGCTGATCTCGGGCGGCACCTACGCCACCCCGATCCCGATGGCCAATGGCTGGGGCGTCCTGCAGGCCGACCTCGCCACCGTGATCCTGCTCCCGGCGCAGAGCCTGCCCTCGGGAGCCGCGTACCCGATCCCGAGCTTCTTCGGGCTGGGCACCGCGCTCTCGGTGCAGATGGTCACCGTGACCTCCAAGGGCATCTTCCTGACCAACGCCTGGGACACGACCCTGCGCTGATCCGGGAACGCTGCGAGACACGACCCTGCACTGATCGCACTGGAACGAAGGGGGCGGCTCCGCTCGAATGAGCCCATGCCGCCCCGCCTCGCGAAGCCCCTCTCCCTGGGCCTGCCGGTCCTCGTGGCCCTGGGGCTCTTCGCGCAGGTCCTCGGGGGTGGCCTGCTCTCCGACGACTTCCTGATCGGGGTCTTCGCCCACGAGGACTTCTCGCCGGACTGGGGTCGGGTCCTCGCCGACTTCCACGGTCCCTGGGCTGGATTCGAGCACACGGGGCTGTTCCGGCCCATGGTCTCGACCAGCCTCGCGCTGGACCTCACGTTGGGCGGCGGAAGCCCCTGGGTCCTGCATGCCAGCAACCTGCTGATGCATGCCCTGGCCACGCTGGCCCTGGGTCTCTGTGCCTTCCGCCTGGCAGGCGGGGAGAAGCCCGCCGTGGCCCTGCTGGCCGGCCTGGCCTTCGCGGTGCACCCGATCGCCGTCGAGCCGGTGGCCTGGATCCTCGGCCGCGTCTCGACCCTCGAGGTCTGCCTGCGGCTCTGGAGCTTCTGGGCCTTCCTGCGCTGGCTCGAGCAACCGACTCGGGGCCGCTCGGCGGCGGTCGCCCTGCTGGCCCTGCTCTGCCTGGGCACCAAGGAATCGGCGGTCGTCCTCCCGATCGGCTTCCTCGGCCTCGATCTGCTGCAGGGAGGACGGGGACGGGAGCTGTTCCGCCGGCAGCTGCGCTTCGTACCGCTCTGGCTCGGCTACGGCATCTACCGGCTCGTCTTCGTCGGCTTTCTCGCACCGGGTGGCGAACGAGGGCTCCTGCTGCCGCTCCTCGAGGGCCTGCCGAGCCGCGCCGCGGTCCTGCTGACTCCGGACCAGGGCGGCCTGCTGGCCTGGCTGGTGCTCGCTGTCCTGCTGGTCCAGCTGGCCTGGGGACGGTTGCGCCCGCGCGCGATCCTGATCGGGCTCGGCCTGCTGGCCTGCACCCTACTGCCGGCCGGCGGCATCGCGGTCCACGAGAGCCTCGGGGGCAGCCGCGTCCTGTACGGGACCCTGGGCTTCGTGGCCCTGGTCCTGGCCAGGGTCCTCGGGCTGCCCGATCCTCGGGGTCGCAGTGCTTCCCGGCAGCCGCGGTTCTTGTTGTTGGCGGCCTTCCTGCCCTTCTTCGCCCTACGGACCCAGGAACGGCTCGGGGACTATGAGCGGGCCTGGGACCTCGTCGCCTCGGCCCGCAGCGGGCTGGGCGAGTCCGCGGCGAAGGGGCGTGACGATGCACCGCTGACGACCCTGTCCTCGCCGAGCGAGCTTGGCGGCATCCCGCTGCTGCGTTCGGACACGCTCTACTCCCTGGTCGAGCGTCCCTTCGCGGACCGCAATCATCCGCTGCTCTCATTGGATCCGGTGCTCAAGCGCCATCCGGACATGCTCGAGGCCTACCACGAGGGCACGCCGGTCCGCATCGCCATCGAACTCGGCGGCCCTCTGCGGATCTGGGGAACGGACCGTTGGCTCTCGATCCCGGTCCGCCCGGCCACGGTCGAGGCCCAGCTGGATCCGACCGGAAGCCGCTGGGCCCTGCCCAGCCCCTGCGACCCCCTGGGCTTCGAGGGGCTCGAGCTCGGCTTCGTCGGCGAGACGGACAGGCTGGCTGCCGACTGCCAGGTCGTCCTCGAACTCCTCGGTCAGCCTGCCCGGCAGTGGCCTCGATTCCCGCTGGGCAAGGGGCGCGACCACGCGCAGATCCGCATCCACGAGCTCGACCTCAGCGACTCGATCCAGACCCTGAGCTCGGCGATCTCCGGAGGGCTCGGGGGGATCCGATTCGAAGGGCTCCCGGAGGGATGCCGCCCCTCGTCCCTGCGCTTCCTCCCCCGGGTCGCCGTCCTCGAGACCGTCCTCCCCGATCGACTTCAGCTCAGACTGAACGAAGATGGTCGACTGGACCGACGCAGTGAGGGTGGTGCCTGGATGCCCCTCCTGGCACCTTCGATGCCGGGCGATCTGGAGGGCGGCCGATCCCGCGCATGGATCCTCGGTCCCGACGGCGTGCATGGGATCCCCTCGCGCGCCGGTGAGCCGGTCCGACTCCCCCCCAAGGACAGGAAGGCGCTGGCCGTGACGCATCGGGTCTCGCGCAAGGCACGCTTCTTCCTCGTATTCGAGCAGCGTGGGGAGGGATCCACGCGGCGTTCGCAGCCGATCCCCTTCGGATTCTGATCGCGGAAGGCCCATGCCATCGCCGCCTGGCGAGGCGATCCAGAGGGGGGCTGCTAGAATCCCCGGCCATACCGCGCTCCTGCCGGCGCGCGTTCGTAACCACCACGTCCAAGAGATCCCCGATGCGACTCCACCAGATCCTGGCCACCTGCCTCTCCGCCCTCGCCCTCTCGCTGCCGCTGCACGCGGACCGCATCCACTTCAAGGCCAGCTCGGCCAACGCCGTCGGCAATGCCAAGAGCTACCTCGAGGGCAAGATCCTCGAGGAGGACGAGACCCATGTCCGGATCCGGATCCATGGCGGCACGATGCGCATCGCCCGCATCGAGAACGACGCCCTCAGCGAGGAGGACATCCGCAAGGCCGAGGCCTCGGCCCGCCTGCGCCAGAACCGCCGCGAGGAGGCCATCGCCGACGAGATCCGCGTCGTCATCGACTTCCAAGGCCTCTTCGGCAACAAGGTCTTCCGCGTCCAGGACCCCCTGCTGCGCAAGATGGACCTCTGGCGCATCCAGCAGGTCGTCGAGGACTTCCTCCGCTCGGAGATCCTGCGGCTGACGGGGCGGCAGTACCTCTGAACCGCTGCTGAGCAGCCCCTGCGGAGGCCAGCAGCCGGGAGCGCAGCCTCTGCGGGACGAAGGTTCCTGCTCGCTCTCCACGACAGCCCGCCGGAGTTCTTCGACGGGCTGATCAGGAAATCGCAGCGGCTCCCGTGTACGCCGCGGACGCAGGCTCGTCCTCTCCAATCAGCCCGTTCCAGAACCCCAGCGGGCTACTGCGGAACCACTCCGAAGGAGACGACGATGAAGATGCGAATCCTGGCCCTCCCCGTCCTGGCCCTCGGTCTCTCGGGCAGCGCACCCTACTTCGGTCCTCCGACGCTCTGCGTCCCCCTGGACATCGGCGATGCGGAGACCATCCCGACGCTCCCGGGTGATCGTCCGGACAAGAGCTTCCCGATCTCTCGCCTTGCCCCCAAGGTCCTCGGCATCCTCGAGAAGAGTCCGGACGCCGAGGTCCACTTCGAGACCCTGAGGCGCACCGGCTTCCGGCTGATGTCCGATGGCCGGGACAACAAGGCCACGAAGAGCGCGGCCCTCGATGCGGCCCAGAGGATCGACCGGGGGCTGGTCGAGCGACTGCTGCGCCTCGAGAGCCGTGAGGGGTCTCCTCGTGGCAAGCGGGCCCTAGCCTGGTTCGATCTTGGACTGCACCGCCTCAACATGCGGATCTGTGGGCTCCGGTCCGGGAACCCGGACTGGGCACTGTTCGACAAGGCCGAGCGGCTCGCACCGGAGGATCCCTTCCTCCGTCTCGGACTCTTCGCGGCCAACTACGGGGAGCGAACCGGCCGCAACTGGGAGCGGCAGATCCAGGCCCTGATGGCGCAGGAGCCTCAGCTCGCCGGGCGCACGCGAAGCAACCTGATGCGCCTGGCCAAGCACTTCCTCGGCATCAAGGACCTCGCAGAACTGCGCAAGCGCTACCCGCCGACGAAGAAGGCCGGCAAGTCCTGAGCGCTCGGGAGGCAGGGAAGTCGCGGCACCAGGAGGGACGGACCGGCCCAGGCAGGCCAGGGAGGGGGTGGTCCTCCCCCTCCAGGGCCCTGCATCCAGACCCTGCCCCAGGCTCGAATCCAGGCTCCGGCGGCCTATCATCTCCGGCCCTTGATCCGGCCGGAGCCCGGCCGACCTCAGGCCGGGGGACGCCCCGGCCCAGTTCCCGCCTGGGGAGGCCCGCACCTTGAGCCCTGCCGCACGTCCCGACGACTTCGCCCCCCGCCACCTGGGTCCCCGCCGCGAACACTATGCGGCCATGCTCGAGAGCCTCGGCTGCAAGGACCTCGAGGACCTGATCGCCAAGGCCATGCCGGCCGTGGTGCGGGGTTCGGGGGAACTCGAGCTTCCTCCGGCCGAAGGGGAGACCGAGGTCCTGGCACATCTGGCAGCGCTCGCCGAGAAGAACCCGGTCTGGCGCTCCTACATCGGGCTCGGCTACCACGGCAACCACACGCCGGCCGTGATCCAGCGCAACGTGCTCGAGAACCCGGGCTGGTACACGCAGTACACCCCCTACCAGGCCGAGATCAGCCAGGGCCGCATGGAGACCCTGCTCAACTTCCAGACCATGATCCTCGACCTGACCGGGCTCGAGATCGCCAACTCCTCGCTCCTCGACGAGGGCACGGCCGCGGCCGAGGCCATGGTGTTGAGCGCGCGGGTCGCCAAGGGCAAGGAGCGGACGCGCTTCCTCGTCGACACCCACTGTCATCCGCAGACGATCGCCGTGCTGCGCACCCGCGCCGAGCCGCTGGGCTTCGAGATCGAGGTGCAGGACCACGGCTCGATGGGCTTCGACGAGACGGTCGTCGGCTGCCTGGTCCAGTACCCCGACAGCCTCGGACGCGTCGACGACTTCCGCGGACTCTGCGGGCGGGCCCACGAGGCCGGCGCCCTGGTCACGATGGCCGCCGATCCCCTGGCCCTGGTCCTGCTCGAGTCGCCGGGTGCCCTCGGCGCCGACATCGCGATCGGCAACACGCAGCGCTTCGGCGTGCCGATGGGCTACGGCGGACCGCATGCGGCCTACATGGCGACCAAGGAGGCCTTCAAGCGTCAGGTGCCGGGAAGGATCATCGGCGTCTCGATCGATGCCGAGAACAAGCCCGCCCTGCGGCTCTCGCTGCAGACCCGCGAGCAGCACATCCGCCGGGAGAAGGCGACCAGCAACATCTGCACGGCCCAGGTCCTGTTCGCGATCATGGCCAGCTGCTATGCGGTCTACCACGGTCCCGAAGGCCTGCGACGCATCGCCGGCGAGGTCCGTGGGCGGACTGCGGCCCTCGGGAGGCTGGCCCGCGCGGCCGGTTGGTCCTGCGAGGAGCGGGCCTTCTTCGACACCCTGGTGATGCGGGATGGTCCGCGCGGTCAGGCCGAGGTATGTGCCGCGGCCGAGGCCAGCCGGATCGACCTGCGCTACTTCGAGGACGGCTCGATCGGCGTCTCGCTGGACGAGACCGTCGAGCGCGGCGATCTCGAGGACCTCTGCACGATCCTCGGTGCCGACAAGGCCGGCCTCGATGCGGCGATGGCGCAGGGGGCCCCGGCGCTGCCCGAGGGGCTCGCCCGCCGGGATGAGATCCTGGGCCACCCGGTCTTCCACCGGCATCGCAGCGAGACCGAGATGCTCCGCTACCTGCACCGCCTGCAGGCCAAGGACCTCTCGCTGACGACCTCGATGATCCCGCTGGGCTCCTGCACGATGAAGCTCAACGCGACCACCGAGATGCTGCCGGTGACCTGGCCGGGCTTCTGCGCGCATCATCCCTTCGTGCCCCAGGAACGCATGCAGGGCTATGCCGAGCTGTTCCGCGACCTCGAGGACTGGCTCAACGAGATCACCGGATTCGCCGCCTGCTCGCTCCAGCCCAACGCCGGATCGCAGGGCGAGTACGCCGGCCTCCTCGTCATCCGCGCCCATCATCGGGCCCAGGGCCAGGAGCAGCGCGACCTCTGCCTGATCCCCTCCTCGGCGCATGGCACCAATCCCGCCTCGGCCATGATGGCCGGCATGAAGGTCGTCGTCGTCGGCTGCGACGAGGACGGCAACATCGACCTCGAGGATCTCCGCGCCAAGGCCTCGCAACACGCGGACCGGCTCGCGGCCCTGATGGTCACCTATCCCTCGACGCATGGCGTCTTCGAGGAGGGCATCCGCGAGATCTGTTCGGTCATCCATGAACACGGGGGCCAGGTCTACCTCGACGGCGCCAACCTCAACGCCCTGGTCGGCCTCTCCTCCCCGGGCGAACTCGGAGCGGACGTCTGCCACCTCAACCTGCACAAGACCTTCTGCATCCCGCATGGCGGAGGTGGCCCGGGCATGGGCCCGATCTGCGTCGCCGAGCACCTGGCCCCGTACCTGCCGGGCCACCCCTGCGCCGAGGTAGGCGGCGACAAGGCCATCGGCCCGGTCTCGGCCGCCCCCTGGGGCAGCTCGATGATCCTCCCGATCAGCTACGCCTACATCGCGATGATGGGTGCTCAGGGCCTGCTCGAGGCCACGCAGGTCGCCATCCTCAACGCCAACTACATCGCGCGCAGGCTCGAGGGGGACTACGACGTGCTCTACAAGGGTCCGCAGGGCTTCGTCGCCCACGAGTGCATCCTCGACACGCGACCCTTCCTGGCCTCGGCCAAGGTCACGGTCAACGACATCGCCAAGCGACTGATGGACTACGGTTTCCACGCCCCGACCATGTCCTGGCCCGTGGCTGGCACCCTGATGGTCGAACCGACCGAGTCCGAATCGCGGGAAGAACTGGACCGCTTCTGCGATGCGATGATCGCGATCCGCGAGGAGATCCGCGAGATCGAGGAGGACCGGGCCAAGCCCGAGGACAACGTGCTCTCCCACGCGCCGCACACGGCCGCCAGCCTCATCGCCGAGGACTGGTCCCGTCCCTACACACGGGAGCAGGCTGCCTACCCGGCCCCCTGGACCCGGGAGCACAAGTACTGGCCTCCGGTCTCCCGCGTCAACGACCTCCACGGCGACCGCAACCTCGTCTGCGTCTGCCCTCCCCTCTCCGAGTACGAGTAGGGGCCCGAGCACTCCTTCCGAAGTGACGCAGTTTCTTCTGAGGAGCCAGCCTCTCTTCGGGCCTCAGTTCGGACGAGGGGGGTGTCAGTCTCGACGGGCCAGGATGCGCTGTCGCATGACCGGCTCGGGTTCCTCGAAGAGGCCGTGCTCGTACGCGAGGACCGTGAGGTCGGGCACGAAGGCCTCGAGCAGTTCGTTCTCGAGGAGGAGGTAGTCGGGGTTGGAGGGTTTGCCGTAGGCCTCCTGCCCGCGGGCGAAGGTCTCGTAGATCAGCAGTCCACCCGGTGCCAGGGACTCGACCAGCTTGGGGAGGAGCGGACGGTAGAGGTAGTTCGCGACCACCACGTAGTCGAAGCGTTGCCCCCCGAGTGGCCAGGTCTCGTCCCCCTCGAGATCGGCCTCGAGCACCTGCAGGGAGGACTCGGCTCTGGGATGCCCCTCCAGCCTGTCCGCCAGGGCCTCGAGCTCGCGATCCACGGCGAGCACCTCGAATCCGCGCTCCAGGAACCAAAGCGTGTGACGCCCTGCGCCGCAGGCCAGGTCGAGCACCCTGCCCTGGGTCGGACCGAGAGAAGCACCGGCCTCGACCCAGGCGGAGATGCCGTCCCCACCATGGCCCTGTTCCCCGCCTCGGGTGCATGGGACGGAAGCCACCTCGGCTCCCGCCGTCGAGGCCTTGGGACCCATGGCTCCACCGGTCGCTGCCTCCTGGAGGCCCGCGTCCCGATCTCCGTCCCGCCCCCGGACCGGCGGCCGAGGCGCTTCGCCCCGCGGTCTGATCTCGTAGCGCAGCAGGCGGCAGTCGATCGGCCCGTTCTGCAGCGGATGACGGCCCGAGGCTCGCAGGCCGAGCCTCTTGGTCAGGAAGCGATCCCCGGAGAGCACGTAGGCCTCGGCCCCCCCGCACTGCTCGTGCAGGAAGCGCCCCAGTCTCTCCCAGCTCTGCTCGAGATCCTCGCCCTCCCCGAGGCGACGCCCATAGGGCGGATTGACGACGACGATCCCGGGCTCGAAGTCGAGTTGCAATCGACCGGCATCCCCACGCTCGAGCCGGACCATGCCCTCGACCCCTGCCGCCCGCAGCGAGCGACGGGCGATCGACAGGGCTCCGCCGTGGCGATCGGCCCCGAGGATCGGCATGTCGAGGGATGCGCGCGCCCGATCCCTCGCCTCCTTGCGGATCGAGCTCCAGAGCCTCTCGTCGTGGTCGGGCCATCGCTCGAAGGCGAAGCCCCTCTGCAAGCCCGGCGCCCGGTCGGCCGCCCACATCGCGGCCTCGATGACGAAGGTCCCCGAACCGCACATCGGATCCACGAGCGGGCTCTCACGATCCCAACCGATCAGCCTGAGGATGCCGGCCGCGATCGACTCGTTGAGCGGCGACTTGACCTGGACCGGACGGTAGCCGCGCTTGTGCAGGGAGTCGCCGGAGAGGTTGCGGTAGAGCAGGGCGCGGTCGCCGCGGACGACCAGCTTGAGCGGGAGGTCGGGAGACTCGCGATCGACCGAGGGACGCTCGCCGAAGCGCTCGCGCAGGGCGTCCACGACCGCGTCCTTGACGACCAGGGCGGCAAACTTGCTGTGACGCAGGCCGGCCGAATCCTGCACCGAGGCATCCACGGCCAGGGTGTGTCGGACGCTCATCAGCTCGTCCCAGGGCAGCGAACGGCAGGCCTCGTAGAGCGCCTCACGGTCCGGAGCCCCGAACTCCATCAGCAGTTCCTGAACACGGATCGCCGAACGCAGCCAGAGGTTGCAGCGGTAGCCGAGCTCCCGATCCCCCTCGAACCAGGCCCCCCCGTCCCTGAGCTCGATGCGCAGTGCACCGAGCTCAGGGAGTTCCATGTCCAACGCGGACTCGAGCCCCAGGGAGCAGGGCGCGAAGTAGCGGATGATGCTCAAAGCTTCTTCCCGTCCGGCAGGTAGCGGGCCGGGATGCGCCCGGCCGTGCGTTGATCCTCCCAGAGGATGGACCAGACCTTGTAGCCGCCCTCCACCTGCACGCACTGGATCGAGTTAATGCCACGCAGCTTGCGGGCCTTCTTGCCCGTACCCAGGGTCAGCTCGTAGCTGCTCCAGACCTGGACCAGGTGGCCGTACCGTTCGACCCGCCGCGCGAGTTCGCGCTCCTCCAGCCCGTGCTTCTCCATCCAGGCACCGGAGCGCTGGATGTAGTCCTCAGGCATCAGCATCGTCGTGACCATCCGCCCCTTCGGATCCTTGTGCAGCATCGAGAGCGTCGCGTCCTTGTGGTACAGGCGGCGGAAGCGCGCCCAGTCCCGCTTCTTGCCGGCCGGACCGGAGATGACCTCGTACAACCCTTGGACCAGGGCGTCGATCGAAGCGTTGTCCGCGGGGACACTGGGCTTCCGGGCCGTCTCGGAGGAGGCCGGTCCCTGGCCCTCGCCGCGAGTCCGGCCCTTGCCCTGGCCCTGCCCGCGATCCTGCGTCCGGTCCGCCGCTCGATCCTGCGCTCGGTCCTGCGTCCGATCCATCGGAAGACAGAGGGCGAGGGAGAGGAATTCCATACCCGTGAACGTGTTCATGCTCGGCTCCCGATCATGCGGAGGACGTCTTGGACACAACGCTCGATGCCCTGCGCGACCTCGGAGGTCCGTGCGCCGTACATGTAGGCCGGAGTCGTGACGATGCGGTTGTCCTCGTCGACGACATGCTCGGTCACCAGGCACTCGACATGGGTGCAGCCCAGGCTCTCGAGCGCCCCGGCCGTCCCCGGATCGTTCCCGATCGTGATCCTGGCGGAGCCTGACCGGGTCCGGCCTCCGAGCGCCTTGGCCACGAGCGCGGGCGAGATGCAGATGGCCCCGATCGGCTTGCCGGCTTCGTGCACGGCCTGCATCAAGGAGGCGAGGTCCTCGCGGATCCAGCCCTCCGGCCCCTCGCTGGCGAAGCTCGAGAGGTTCTTGGCAGCACCGAATCCCCCCGGGAGCAGCAGCGCGTCCAGGTCCTCGGCCCTCGCCTCCCCGAGCTCCTGGATCTCACCTCGCACGATGCGCGCTGCTTCGGTCAGGACATTGCGCCGTTCGCCGCTGGGCTCGCCACTGCGATGGTCGACCACGTCGAAGTCCAGATCGGGCGCGAAGGCCCGGATCGTGACCCCGGCCCGATCGAGGGCCAGCAGGGTCAGGACGCTCTCTTGGATCTCGGCCCCATCGAGGTAGCCGCAGCCGGACAGGACGACACCGACGCTCGGACTCATGACGTTCTCCGTGTGCTCGAGGAAGATGGCCGAGGACCTTACCAATTACGTCCCATGGCAGGAACGCCTGCTTCCAGCAGGCCTCCGCCTGGCCTTGGCTGTCGCGCTGCTTCTCCTCGTCTCCCGATCCAGGAGTCCGTGATGCATCGTTCCAGCACCTTCCCCCGAACAGGCTTCCTTGTCCCTCTCCTGCTCCTGGTCGCTGCGAGCCCGGCCCAGGATCGCCGTGCGGATCCAGTCCGGGAATCGCCCGTATGGCACTACCTGGCGGACAAATACGACAAGGATGGTGACGGCCGGATCACCCCCGAGGAGTACGACCGGGGCAAGGACAAGTTCAAGGCCTACGACCGCAACCTGGATAGAGTCCTGAGCGCCAAGGACTTCGCCGGCACGGGTCGTCGACGGAACCGGCGCAGCCTCGATCGCATGCGCCCGATGCTGCTGGCCCACCTGCTCTTCCTCCCTGCCGATGTCGACCGCGATGGGAGACTCGGCAAGCAGGAGTGGCGGAGCTTCCGGAACGCCCTGCTCGACGAGGAGGGCTACGTCGATCAGCGTGCCTGGGCCCGCAAGCTCGCCGACCGAAGACGGAGCGCTCGGCTGCGCATGGCCTTCCAGGTCCTGGATGCCAACGAGGACGGGGAACTCGGCGTCGAGGACCTGGACCACTGGTACGAGAGCGCTGATCTCGACGGGGACGGAAGGCTCTCGCGCAAGGAGATCCCGGCCTCTGGCCCCAGCCGCCCACGGCTACCCCGGGTCGGAGAAAAGGCACCGGACTTCGCCCTGCCACGGCTCTCGGCCCCGAAGGAGCGCATCCGGCTCTCGGGCTTCGCCGGCAATCGACCGGTCGCCCTGATCTTCGGCTCCTACACCTGACCCCCGTTCCGCAGCTCGGCGGGTCGGCTGAGGCAGCTCCACGAGACCTACCATGACCGTGTTCAGTTCCTGCTGATCTACATCCGTGAGGCCCATGCCATCGACAGCCGCTCCCCGGATCTCAGGGGACCCGTCGTGGAGGACCCGGTGACGCTCGGCGAACGGATCGTCGTCGCCAACTCCTGCATCGAGACCCTGGACCTCGGCAGCATCCCCGCCCTGGTCGACGAACTCGACGACCGGATCAAACAGGCCTACCAGGGCTGGCCCGATCGCCTCTACCTCGTCAGCAAGGACGGCAGGCTGGTCTATGTAGGGGGACGAGGCCCCTGCGGCTTCAAGCCCGCCGAACTCGAGACGGCGATCCGCAAGGAACTCGCGGCAGGTCCCGACGGCAAGGGAGGTGCGAATCACGCCTCCGAACAGCCTCGCTCCCGCCCCCAGCGCCGCCGGCTCTGATCCCGGATCGGGATCCACGGCCCCTCCACCATCTACCCGATGAGGCCGATGGAGCCTCGGGGGGAGGGATCGATGGACGGAAGGATCGAGGACTTCGGATCTCCGAGGAAGGAAGCCGCCGACAACCTGCGGCAAAGCATCCGGCAGAGTGGGCACTCGATCGACCAGCCCGACGAGTCCCGCGAGAGGAGCTTCCGGATCCAGGACAGCGCCGAGATCAGCGCGGCAGCCCGCCGCCTGGTCCAGGGTCCACGGATCGAGGACAACGCCTTCCAGGGCATGGCCAAGAAGGAGATGGTGCCGGCCGCGACCTCCGGGAGGACCTGCAGCGGACCATGAGCGAACTGCGGAGGGCGCGCTACACGAAGTCCATCGAAGCCCAGGAGGAGAAGCGCAAGGAGCGGTCCAGCCACAGCGACAGAGAGCCCTCGACCTACAAGCTCGAGCGACCCGAGAAGGAGGACGACCGGGGAAGCGAGGACAAGCGGGTCCAGTGATCTGACCCCGATTGCCGAGGCATCGGGGCCGGGACCGGCTGGTAGGATCCCCGGATGGTCGATGCCTTCCCCCCTCCTGAGATGGTCCCTCTCGATCCGCTTCCCGAGCCCGAGGGACCGCCGGAACAGATCCTCGACGAGCTGCATGCCCATCTGGCCCGCCGCCGGACGATCCGGGAGTACTCCGAGCGCCCGGTCTCGCTCGAGACCATCCAGGGCCTGGTCCGCTGCGCCGCAACCGCACCCTCGGGTGCCAACAAGCAGCCCTGGTGCTTCGTCGCCGTCCGCGATCCCGGGACCAAGCGTCGGATCCGCGAGGCAGCCGAGGAGGAAGAGCGACAGTTCTACGCCAAGCGCGCGAGTCGCCGATGGCTCGAGGATCTCGCCCCACTCGGCACCGATTCGGACAAGCCCTTCCTCGAGAAGGCCCCGTGGATCGTCGTCGTGTTCAAGCTGATGAAGGGAGATGACGGCAGTCAGGTCTACTACCCCGAGGAGTCGGTCGGCATCGCCACCGGGTTCTTCATCGCGGCCGCCCATCGCGCCGGTCTCGCGACCCTGACGCACACGCCGAGCCCGATGCGCTTCCTCTCCGAGGTGCTCGAGCGTCCGGCCAACGAGCGACCGTACATGTTGATCCCGATCGGGTACCCGGCCGAGGACTGCCAGGTCCCCCGCGCCGCCCTGGCCCGCAAACCCCTCGAAGAGGTCCTCGTCCTGCGCTGATCCCCGAGCGTCCCCGGGAGCCGAGAGGCTTCCTGCTCGTAGGACCCGCAACCCGGAGACCTGCCCCACGATGCAACGCAAGAGCCCCTGGATCCTGACCGCCTTCTTCTTCGGTGCCTTTGCCGGTCCCTTCCTGATGCCCTGGGTCCTCGACCCGGGCCTCGAAGCCGGGAGCGCCGATCCGAGCCTCGAGGCCGGCTCCACGGAACCCGGCTCCGGGCTTCGCCCCGCCGCCGGGACCTCGAAGGGGCTCCAACCGCTTCCGGCGAGTTCGGGCTCCGCGTCGGGATCGGTCGCGCCTGCTACCGGCTCCACGTCGGGCTCGGGAAGCCGGTCCGACTCCCCGCCCGCGGCCCTGCCCCAGGACAGACTCCGGCAGGGTGGAGGCCCCGACTCGATCAATCCCCGACGCACCCCGGTCGTTGAGGCCGTCGAGAAGGCCAGCCCCTCGGTCGTCAACATCCAGGTCGGCCGCCTCCTCCGCCGCGGTCAGGAGTCGAGCTTCCAACGCCTCTCCGACGGCTCGGGGGTCATCGTCGACGAAGAGGGCCTGGTCATCACCAACTGGCACGTCGTCGAGGCCGG
The DNA here is from genome assembly GCA_011762755.2 of Epimenia babai. NCBI lineage: Eukaryota > Metazoa > Mollusca > Solenogastres > Cavibelonia > Epimeniidae > Epimenia > Epimenia babai. The sequence goes on along the minus strand of WURV02160000.1, from coordinate 12,809 downwards.
CAAGGATCCGCAACAGGCCAAGATCCTGATCCTGACGCGGGAGGGCGAGCGCTTCTGGAGCCGCATCCTCTCGCGCTCGCGGGAGCACGACCTGGCCCTGCTGCGCATCGAGCCCGAGGACGAACAGCGCCGACGCTTCCAGGCCATCCAGATGGGCGACTCCTCCTCCTTGATGGTCGGCGAGACCGTCATCGCGATCGGGAATCCCAAGGGACAACTGAACACCGTGACCTCGGGCGTGCTCTCGGCCAAGGGCCGGCGTGCCGAGGTCACCAACGGCTTCGGCCAGGTCAAGGTGCGCTTCGACGGCCTGCTGCAGACCGACGCGGCCATCAATCCCGGCAACTCGGGCGGCGCCCTGCTCGACATCACCGGCAAGCTGATCGGCATCAACACCCTGCTCCAGACCCAGGCCCAGAACATCGGCTTCGCGATCCCGGTCGATACCGTGCGCCGGATCTTCGAATCGACCCTGCTGGCAGGCTCGCTGCCGATCTCGCTGGGCATCTCGATCCGCGAGGGCGGCGAGGGGATCTTCGTCGACGAGATCGTCCCGGGCGGTCCGGCAGCGCGCCTCGGCCTGCAGCCCGGCGACCGCGTGCTCTCGATCGCCGGCCGCAAGGTCGCCACCCGCAAGGACTACACCAAGGCCCTGCTCGGTGGAAAGGTCGGTCAGGAGATCGCGCTACGCCTGCGACGTGGCGAGGAGGCCTTCGAGGGCGCGTTGCAGGCCTGGTCGCCGCAGCAGGTGCTCGTCTTCCGACACACCGGCATGCTGCTGCGCGGCATCGATCCCGACCAGGAGCTCGCCCTGCTCCGCCGCATCGGACGCAGCTACGGCGAGCGCGCCGACCTTCGCTACGGCTTCACGGCTCTGCGTGTCCTCGAGGTGCAGAAGGAGAGCCCGGCCTCCGAACTCGGCCTGCGCACCGGCGACATCCTCCTCGGCCACAGGCGGGAGGACGTCTGGGGACGAAGGATCTCGATCCCGCTACGCCAGGGCCTGCCGGAGTTCCGCAACCTCGTCGAGGACCGCCGTCAGCGGGCCCGTCGGCATGGCGGGCGGCTCGGACCGGCCGTCAGCAGCCTGCAGGTCGAGATCTTCCGCGAGACCGAGCGCGACGTGCCGCTGCTCTACGGACCGCTCGAGATCAAATAGGCAGCGCTGGCGGGGATCTTCGACGGGCCGTCAGCGGAGAGCCGCCGCGCGGAAGCGTGGCAGCCGCAGCCAGAGCGCGAGCCGGGTCGAGGGATCCAGGGCCTTGCCGGGGAAGCGGGCGAGGCATCGCTTCCAGCGACTGCGCGCCGAGGCCCGCTGCGGTAGCAAGTCCTGGAGGCCGGCGAGCAGCCAGGCCTCGTAGACCGGATCGGCCCGTCCACGCGAGGCGCACCAGGCACCGCCCCCGTGGCGCCGGTAGTACAGGGCCGGGCGGGCACGGCGAAGCAGACGCTGGAGCGCTTCCTCGATGCCGGTTCGCAGGGACTCGGCCCGATGCGAGCCCCTTGCCTCTCCCTGTCGAAGGGCAGGGACCAAGAGGCCGGCCAGGACCCAGAGTTCGATCCGATCCCCTCCTCCCAGACCGAGGGAGAGCCCCGATGCCTCGAGCCCTTCGAGGAGATGCCCGAGGATCCGATCGGCCGAACTCGCCAGCGAAGCGCGTGGATCGAGGCGGTGCCCGAGCTCGAAGGCCAGCAGCGGCCAGGCCAGGTCCCGGAGCTTTCGCACCCTGCGAAGGCGGGGGTCGACGAAGCGCGCGAGATCCTCGAGGCTCTTGCGGGCCTCGTTCCACCAGAGCCGCTGCACCGAGAGGGCCGAGAGCAGCAGGGCGGACTCGAGGAAGACATGCCCCATCCGCACGCTGCCCTTGCCATGCACGGCACCGTGCCGGACCGGGAGCCGCAGCCCCCGCAGATCCCAGGGGCGGGACCGGTCCCTCCCGAGCAGATGCTCGAGCATCTCCCAGGCGAGCCCGACCGAGGACTCGCAGCGACGCTCACAGCCCAGAGCCAGAGCCCGAGCGGGAGGTCGAACTCGAGGTGGGTCCAGTGGCTCTGCTGACCGGGTCCCTGGATTCGCCGCGCGTCTCCACGGTCCACGGCTCGGGATCCGCGGTGCCGTGCCGGGAGCTTGGTGAGTTCGGCCTGCAAACGCCGCCGGAGCGGCGGACGGCCGCGCCCCTTCCGACTGCCCGGCCCGTAGCCGCACTGCGCTCGCAGGCGCGGGCCTGGCAGGAGGCTGGTCCGCGGATCGGCACCGGTCCCTCCCGAGACGAAGCGCAGCAGGACCTGATCCCCGGCACGCAGCAGCGAACCGGGGATCCGACAACTGCCCCGCTGCGGTGCCGGGCCCCAGGGATCCAATCGCCTCCACGGACCCAGCGGCCCCTCTCCGAGCATGAGCTGGGCATGTCCCTGCGGATCGTGCCCGGCACCGGCCAGGAGCAGGACCTGAAGCTCCAGGCAGTGACCGTCGTGGTCATACAGATCGAGTTCCACCCTGAGCCCGGCATCCCCCCCACGCCCATGCGCCCTCCGAAAGCGGCGCCCCTCGCGGTCCAGGAGCTCGAGGACCTCGCCATTCCAGCGGAGCTCCGGCCAGGGACCCTGCTCGATCGGAACGGGTCCTGGCTCGGCTCGATCCGGTTCGGGCAGCAGGCGGAGCCTGCCCCTCCCGCGGGTCCAGGCGCGCAGCTCCGAACAGCCGGGCAACCAGGGCAACACCTCCCCCCAGCCCTGGACCTTGCCCTCGGACCAGAGTCGCACCGGCCCAGGGGGATGCCGTGGGATCGCGACCCTGCCGGCCCCGGGCTGGAGGACGAGGACCTCCGGAGCCTCTCCAGCCGCCTGCTCGGCAAGCAAGAAGGGGCGAACCGGAGAGGGAATCCACAGGATCGCGAGGCAGAAGCCGGCGAGCCAAGGGAGCTTGGGGAACATGGTCCGCATCGCCCCTCTCGATCGTCCGATAAGGGAGAGCGTTTCGCCGTACTTCCAAGCTCGCTACCGTTCCCGACATCGAGGTTCCTCGGTGGCAGAGCTGCAGGCTCCAGAACCCAGAGGTGGTCATGACCCGAGTCCGCGCGATCCTCCCCCTTGCCAAGGGCGTCGAGGAGATGGAAGCCGTGATCCTTGCCGACGTGCTCCGGCGCGCCGGTGCCGAGGTCTCCCTGCTCTCGCTCGACGGGGAGGGTCCTGTCGAGGCCAGTCGCGGCGTCAAACTCCTGCCCGACGCGGCCCTGACCGGGGACGAGGAGGGCGAGGTGCTGGTGCTCCCCGGTGGCGGGGAAGGCGCCGAGCGTCTTGCCGAGGACGAGCGCGTGCAGGGCATGATCCGCCGCTTCCACGAGCAGGGGCAGTGGATCGCCGCGATCTGCGCGGCCCCGATCGCCTTGGCCAAGGCCGGCATCCTCGAGGGACGCAGGGCGACCTCGCATCCCTCGGTGCAGGAGCGTGTGGAGGAGGCCTGCGGGGAGTACGGCCTACACCACGTAGAGCCCGACCTCGAGGCCAAGCTCCTGACCGGACGCGGTCCGGGAGCCGCCTTCGACTTCGCCCTGGACCTGATCGGCGTGCTCTTCGGAGCTGCCAAGGCCGCCGAGGTCCGCAAGCCCATGATGTTCCCGGTCGACGACTAGAGCCTTGGCCAAGGGCTGGAAGCGCGCACTCCTCCTCCCCCTCCAGGTCCTCCTTCTGGCGGCCCTGTGGGTCGGGGGCTGGGCACTGGGGGAGTTGGCCTTCGGCAAGATCCGCGAGTTCCGATCCCTGGAGCGCGTTCCTCGCTCGGCGATCAGTGCGGCCCTGCCCGGCGAGGCCAACCTGCGTGGTCGTGTCGGCTGGGGCGAGAAGCGCCTCACGAGTCGGCAGTTCCGGGCCCCCTGTGTGTACTACCGCTTCCTCGAGGAGCGTGAGGAACGCGACAGCGACGGGGATTCCCGCTGGGTCACGGTCCAGGACCTCAGCGAAGCCGTGCCTTTCCTGCTCGAGGACGAGAGCGGGCGCTGCCGGGTCGAGATCGAGGGCGAGCCTCGCTGGAGCCTGCCCGAGAGCCAGAGCCGGAGGGTCGGCGACCGCCGCTACACCGAGTGGCGCCTGACGCCGGGGCGCGAGGTCTTCGTCTTCGGGATCGCGGAGCGGGACCAGGAGGAGATTGTCCTTCGCTTCGACAGGCGAGGCGACTACACGCGCCTGGTGTCGAGCTACAGCGAGGAGGAGGAGCGCGGCGACTGGGCCCTCCAGTCCGTGTTCTCGGTCTGGGGCTCGCTGGCCCTGTTCTCCTTCGGCGTCTACGTGCTGGCCTGGCTCCTGCACCTGCACCGGCTACTGCTCTACCTCGGGATGCTGACCGGACTCATGGTCCTGGTCCTGCTCCGCATCGGTCTGACGACGATGAAGGAGGACCTCGCCGCAGGTTGGTCCCGTGTCCAACGCATCGAGGCCGAGGGCCGGGCCCTGCTCGAGAAACGCCATCGCGCTCTGGGCCTCCGCTGGGACGGCATCGAGGTGCCGGTCTCCTTCGACGAGGTCCGCTACGACAAGCTGGATCCGGCGCAGCGCGAGACGCTGCGCCAGGTGCGGCTGCAGATGGCGCGGACCCAGGAGCGGTACCTGCACCAGCGGGAGGGCTTCCCCGAGTCCTTCCTGGCGGGCTTCTGGGGCATCGGACGTCCGCTGCCGATCGCCCTGCCGACCGAGGACCGCAGCATCCTGCTCGAGGACCGGAAGGCCTTCGCCGACACCCGCATCTCGGGTGCCTGGATCCTCTGGATCGCCGGGCTCGCACTGTTCAGCTGCGTCGGCCTGACCCTGCTCGGCCTGCGCAGGATCCGCACCAAGCGCTGCATCGAGAACCTGCCGACCAGCAAGACCAAGGGCACGGTCTTCGGGATCTCCGAGCTCCAGGGCATCGTGGCCCTGCCCGAGGGGGAGAGCCCGCTCAAGGGCACGGTCTCGGGAAGGCCCTGCGTCCAGTACCGGCACAAGGTCGAGGAGCGGCGCGGCAGCGGCAAGAACAGCAGCTGGCACACGATCGAGGACCACACGGAGCATCGGCGCTTCCTCTGCAAGGACCACGAGGGCACCCTGCCGATCGAGCCCTTCGGTGCGGAGATCGTCACCAAGCACAAGGACGTCCGTCGCGAAGGCAGGATGCGCTACTCCGAGACCCGGCTCGAGATCGGAGATCCGCTCTACGCGCTCGGCAAGGCCTCGATCGACCCCCTGACGCACAGCTCCCTGTACCTGGGCAAGAGCGAGGACGGCGAGAACTATCTGCTGTCCAACCTGAGCGAGGCCGAGCTGATGCTGCGCAAGGCGCGCTCGGGCATGCTCTGGTGGAACCTTGCCTTCCTGTGCCTGCTGCTTGCGGCCCTGCTGGTCTTCGGTCAGGGAGGTGGGATCGCGGCCGCGGACTACCTGCTGGCCGCCCTGCTCGGTCCCGCCTACATGGCGGCCATGGTGCTTGTCCTCCACTACAACGACCTGGTCTTCCTGCGCGAACGCATCGACCGGGCCTGGGCCAACATCGAGGTCTCGCTCAAGAAGCGCGCCGACCTGATCCCCGCGCTCGAGGTCGCCGCCAAGGGCTACCTCGTGCACGAGAAGGGCCTGCAGGAGGAGCTCGCGGCGATGCGCGACAGCTACGCCGGAGGGGCCTTCGTCGACGTTGGCGCCGTCGGCGGTTTCCTCCAGGCCGAGGATGCCTTCGTCGGACACTTCCAAGGCCTGGTCGAGGACCATCCGGACCTGAAGGGCGATCAGGTCGTCCGCAAGGTCTTCGACGGACTCGTCGACGTCGAGAACGAGATTGCCCTGATGCGCGAGGGCTACAACGACGCGGTCATGACCTACAACACGCGCATCCAGATCGTGCCCGACCGCTTCCTGGCCGCGGTCTTCGGCTTCGGGGAGCGGACGCACCTGGACTACGCCCCGACGATCCGCAGGCGTCCCGAGCTGGGCCTGGCCCCGGAGCCCGGCGTCCAGATCATCGACGCCTGACCAGGAATCCAACGGTCCCGGGGACAGGGACCGGTAACAGCCCGTTGAAGAACTCCAGTGGATGCCAGGGCGTCGGATTCCTCGTCCCATTCGCCTCTCGAGAACGCAGGCGAATCCACGGATCCGTCGAGGCTCTCGAGTGGTGATGGGGCGAGGAAGACGATGGCCTGACGCCGCTGGGGTTCTTCAACGGGCTGGTGGGATGCCGAGGTCCAGGAACGGAGGGACCGGAGCCTTCCGGATCCTCACGAACGGTTAGGAAGAAGCGTTCAATTCCTACTGAACCCATGACGAAGCATGGGCCTGGACCGGTCCTTCCTTCGGATCAGCACCCCCATCGCTTCAGCCCTCAGGTTGTTCAGGAGTACAGGCTTGATGAAGCGCTTCCTTCCAAACACGGGCTTCGGCCTCCGACTCGTCCTCGGTCTTCTCACCGCGGCCTTCTTCGTCTCGGCGCCCCGCGCCCAGCAACAAAGTCTCCAGGAGCAGCTCGAGGAGCTGCGTGAACGGATCGACGAGCTCGAGGAGTCGGCCGACACCCTCGACGAGCAGGCCGGTGGCGATCGTGCCCTGGTCCGGGCCTACTCGGCCGACAGCTTCGACCTCGGCGGGCACATCTCGGGCGCCTTCTCCACTACCGTGGCAAGAAAGGGATCAGCACGGGCCTCTACGCGACCTTCACCGAGCTCTACCTCAAGGCCTGTATGGGCGAGGACTGGTCCCTGTTCGCGACGCCGGGAATCTACACGCTGGGGAACGTCGGCCTCCAGGACATCACCGACCCCAAGTTCACCAACCGCCCCCGCGAGCCGTACGGGATCGTCATGGCACGTGCCTACGGCGAGTGGGCCCCGGACGACAAGCTACGGGTCCGCCTCGGCATCCAGGGCACCCCCCACGGCGTGATCTCGAGCCTGGGCTTCATCCCCTCGCGGATCATGATCAACACCCCGTTGCTGGTGCGCGTCTTCACCCTCAACTCGCTCTACGCCCAGGTCCACAACGGGATCTCGGTCGGCGGCAAGCTGCCCTCGGGCGACGACAACTGGTGGAGCTACGAGGCCTACATCGGCAGCGAGACCGACAAGCCCCAGGTCCCGGTCGCCGGTGCCAAGCTAAGCTACACCTTCGGCGAGCAGGGACTGACGGTCTCTGCCAACTACGGCACCGGCGAGCGCCAGACGATCTCCGGTGCCCCGGGCACCACGATCCCCTCCGCCTTCAACCTGGCCGCCTCCATCTCCCCGGTCCCGGTCTACTCCAACGATCCCAACCACTACGACTTCGTGGGGCTGGACGTCGAGTACCGCCGGGGTTCCTGGGTCTTCAAGGGCGAGGTCTACAAGAGCTTCGAGCACAGCCAGATCCAGAAGGACAAGGAAGGTGCCTACCTGCAACCTACCTACTGGATCACCCCCGAGGTGGGCTTCAGCTACCGCTTCGACTACTTCCAGACCGGTCACGGCTTCGGCCCCGTCCGCGAGCACATGACCGGCTTCACGTTCAACCCCGCCCCGAGCGTTCGCCTGCACCTGCAGACCTCGTACACCCGCTACCGGGTCGAGAGCCTGTTCTCTCTGATCGGCAGGTTCTCGTTCAGCTTCTGATCCCCGAGGAAGTTCCATGAAGTACCTGATCACACTGATCACGATCTCCCTGCTCGCCGGCGGGACCGCCGACCAGGGTTCGAGGAAGTCCTCGCCCGACCAGGCCAGGACCAGGATCGGCGTCGAGACCCGCAATGCCTCGATCCGAAAGGCCGCACTCAGCCTCGTCGTGAACCCCAAGAATCCGTTCTCGGGGAGTTCCGACAAGGCCAAGGCGCTGGTCAAGAAGCTCCGCCTCAAGCAGGCCTCGTCCTGCCCCGGAGGCAAGAAGGCCAAGCCCTTCGGTCGCAAGGACGGAAGCCCCGAGATGAAGGCCTTCCAGTCCAAGGTCCTGGGCATGGGCGATGCCGAGATCGCGCGCCACTGGCTCAAGGCCAAGAACGCCAACGGTTCGACCCCGCCCAAGAAGGTCAAGTCGGACCGGAAGATCGCGAAGTTCGTCAAGAAGTACGAGGGTGCCTTCGGCTGGATGGCCGCGGACGCCGCCAAGAAGTCGGGCCTCAAGGTCCTGTTCAGCTTTTGAACAGGGCCTCGGTCCCGTTCTCCGAGTCCGGTTCTCCCTAGGGTGCTGTCGTGTCCCTGACCAAGAAGCTCTTCTTCGCCTTCGCGTTCAGCCTGCTCTTCCAGGTCATACAGATGGTGGTGACCGGCGCCTTCATCAAGGAGATGCAGAAGGCCGTCAGATCGATGACGGCCTCGGTCCAGGCCGGGCAGGCCGGGCAGGCCATCCACGAGGCCGGCCGCGCGATTCGGATCCAGGTCGCCGGACTCGACGAGGAGGATCAACCCCGCAAGATCCTCGAGACTGTCAAGGTCTACTGGGACGAGATCCTGGAGAAGAAGGAGGTCCTGATGGCCAAGGCCAAGGCCAAGGGCCTCGCCCTCCCCGAGGAGGACCTGCAGGGGTTCTCCAAGGCGCTCGGCTCCTGCGAGGAGGAATACGAGGCCTCGATCGCCGCCGTGGCTCGCGGCGGTGAGGACAACGAGGACCTCGAAGACCATGCCATGTTCCTCGAGGAGAACCTCGGCGGCCTGATGGAGAGCATCTCCAAACTGCAGGTCGACCTGCACCGCATCATCCAGGAGGGCATCGAAGCCGAAGCGAGGATCCACAACCTTCCGATGCAGGCCGGAGCCGCCGTCCTCGTCGTCGCCGTAGTCCTCCTGTTCGGCTTCGCCTTCATGTTCACCCGGGCCTTCGTCCGTCCGATCCGGGAGGTCTCCGAGACCGTCCAGGCCATGGCCAGCGAGAAGGATCTGACCCGGGAGTTCGAGGTCCGATCCAAGGACGAGATCGGCATGCTCGCCGGTGCCGTCAACACGCTCTCGCAGCAGTTCCGTCAGGCCCTGGGCTCGGTCTCCTCGGCCGCCCACCTGATGGAGGAGGAGTCGGCCCACGTCGAACAGACCTGCGGTCAGCTCGCCGACGGCACCACGGCCCAGGCCCAGGCGACGCGCGACGTGACCTCGGCCCTGGCCGGGATCACCCAGCGGACCGAGACCAACGCCAAACACACCGGTCAAGCCCGCGAGAACTCTCGCGGTGCCGTCGACCGCACCCAAGCCTGTTCCAAGGGCATGGAGGAGCTGACCTCGGCCATGCAGGCCATCACCGAGAGTTCCTCCGAGGTCCAGAAGATCGGCCAGGTCGTCGACGAGATCGCGTTCCAGACCAACCTGCTCGCGCTCAACGCCGCCGTCGAGGCCGCTCGGGCCGGCGAGGCCGGCAAGGGCTTCGCCGTCGTCGCCGAGGAGGTCCGGCACCTGGCCCAACGCTCGGCCGAGGCGGCTCGCAGCACGGTCTCGACGATCGCCAAGGCCCAGGAGAGCACCGAGGCCGGCGCCAGCCTCGTCGAACGCGTCTCCCACTCCCTGATCGAGGTCAATGACACCGTCGGCTCGGTCACCGACCTGCTCGGCGAGATCTCCGAAAACAGCAGCCAGCAGGCCGACGACGTCAACCGCATCGCGGCCAACATCACCGAGGTCGACCAGGGCATCCAGGGAAACGCCGCCAACGCCGAGGAGCTCGCCTCCAACGCCAAGGCCAGTGCGGAGCAGGCCGTGACCCTCCGGCAACTCGTCGACGCCTTCCGGTTCGCCTGATCGCCGAGAACAGCCCGTTGGAGCACCCCAGTCGCGCCACGGGAATCTTCAACGGGCTGCTATCCTCCGCTCCACCCCTTCGAGGTGGAGCATGGAACGACCCCTTCCCAACCCGGACGACGAGGCCCCGAGCGAGCCCGATGCGAGCGCTCCCACGGTCGAGGAGCAGCTGCAGGAAGCTCGCGTCCGGCACCCGCGCAGCGTCGCCGAGAGCCTGGCCGAGCTCAGTCCCGAGACCACATGGAAGGTCCTCCGCGCCCTCCCACCGAGGGACCGCGCAGAGATCTTCGCCTACCTCCCGCTCGATGTGCAGCAGCGCATCGGTCGCAGGCACAAGCCCGAGCGCGTCGCCGAGATCGTGCGTGACATGCCCCACGACGACCGGGTCGACTTCCTCCGGCCCTGACCGGCAAGCAGCGGAACACGATCCTCCGCATCCTCGCGGCCGGCGAGCGCGAGGACATCCTGAGCCTGGGCTCGTACGAGGAGGGCAGCACCGGGGCCATCATGACCTCGGAGTACGCGACCCTGCCCCCGGACATGAGCGTCCGCGAGGCCCTGACCAAGGTCCGCCACGAGGCCACTGACAAGGAGACGATCTACTACCTGTACGTCGTCGATGAACAACGTCGCCTGCTCGGCTTCACGACCCTCAAGGACCTCGTCCTCGCCCTCCCCAAGAAGGAGGTCCGCTCGATCATGTGGCCGGCCACGATCCGCTCACGGGTCGACGAGGACCAGGGGGAGGCCGCGCACCGGAGCCGCGAGTACGACCTGATCGCCATCCCGGTCCTCGATGCCGAGGATCGCCTCGTCGGCATCGTCACCCATGACGACGCCAGCGACGTCGCCGCCGAGGAGGCCGAGGAGGACGCCGACCGCTTCGTCGGCATCCTCGGCGAGGCCGAACCGGGCCGCTACCTCGAGACCGGTCCCTGGATCCACTTCAAGCGACGCATCGGCTGGCTCGTCGGCCTGCTGGTCCTGGGCCTGGGATCGGGCTTCGTCATGCGGCACTACGAGGGGCTGCTCGACGAGATGGTCGTCCTGGCCCTGTTCATGCCGATGATCGCGGCGGCCGGCGGCAATGTGGGCGGACAGTCGACCTCGGTGATCCTGCGTGCGCTGGCGACGCGCGAGCTGCGACCCGTGGACTTCCCCCGGGTCTTCCTCAAGGAGATCCGGGTCTCGCTGATGCTCGGCGCCGTGCTCGGGCTCGTGGCCGTGTTCAATGTCTGGCTGGTCTCCGGCACGACGGCCTTGCCGGCCGGGATCACGCTGCCGATGGTCGCCGGCGTCATCGCCCTGGCGCTCTGCCTGCAGGTCATGAGCTCGGCCATGATCGGGGCCTGCTTTCCGCTGCTGGCGCAGAGGATGGGCTTCGATGCCGCGGTGGTCGCCGGGCCGGCGATCACCAGCTTCGTCGACATCACCGGGCTGCTGCTCTACTTCTCGGTGGCCAAGGAGATGCTCGGCCTGTGAACAGCCTTGGCAGCCCGTTGAAGAACTCCAGTGGATGCCAGAGCGTCGGATTCCTCGTCCCATCGCCTCTCGAAAACGCAGGCGAATCAGCGGATTCGTCGAGGCTTTCGAGTGGTGATGGGGCGAGGAAGACGTTGGTCTGACGCCGCTGGGGTTCTTCAACGGGCTGTCAGACAGCCGCTCAGTGGGCGATCTGCTTGGCGACCAGGGAGTCGCTGTCGTCGAAGCCGATGATCAGGGTCGGCGAGGCCACGAAGGCTCCCGACTCCTCGGCCTGATCGACGATGTAACCAAAGCCCATCCGCTCCCCGGTCGGGATCGCGAAGTAGTACGGCCCACGGATGGGCGGCCCCTGCCAGCCCATTCTTCTCGAAGGCCGACTCGGCCCGGGTCTTGAGATCATCCAGGTTGACACAGAGCGAGGAGAGGGCCCTCCAGTCACCATCGTGCTGCCCCCAAGCGGCCTCGAGGAGCTGTGCACCGGAGAGGGTGCCTTCCCAGGATCGCATCGAGGAGAGGTGGTAGCAGAACAGGGTCATCGGAGCCTCGGGGTTCCCGAAACGGGCGGAAAGCCTGGAGCTCTGCCCGGACTGGCGTGGTGAGAAGGTCGGCATGGGTGGATCGGTGGCTGGGAGGGAGAAGTCCCTGCAGGAAGAACGCAGGGCGGGGGGTGCCAGCGCCAGGATTGTGGATCGGGGTGGGTCCAATCCCCGGGTTCCTCTGTGACACACGAAGGTCAGGGGACGCTCTCTGATGCAGCCAATGTGTCTCCGATTGCCTCCGGATCCCTCGAGGAGACCGGTGAGTTCACATGTGCCGACTGCGGCTCCATCTCGGCTTCTGGCAACTTGCCACACCCTCGCCTCATCTTCGGATCTTCAACCGGCTCCTCGACGGTCACGGGCGAGCTCGAGCAGCCGGTTGGGCTCCCAGGCCAGGCCTCTGGATCGAACTCTGCATCAGGCACCCGCATGGCCTCATGCCCGCTATCGGTATCCGCCTCGGGCTCGCCCACCGTCTCGGGGTCCCTGACCAACGGCAGCCCCTCCGGACGTCCTCGAGGTCGAGATCAACGCTACGGTGCGGCGCCAGGTCCCGGTCGCCGGCCTCGCTCGCAGATCCACGGCCATCGCCAGCCAAGCTCGCCGGGCCATCAGCATCATCGGAGTCCTGCCATGACGACCACAGCCAGATCGAGATCCACCAGGGCGACAGCCTCGACCTCACGGTCACGGTCCAGGACGAAGACGGGAGCCCGGTCAGCCTGGCCGGCCTGGTCGACGGGGACGCGAAGTACGTCATCGCCAAGACGTTCAGCCCCGGTTGAAGGACTCGGCCACGCCGTTCTCCCAAGGCGATCCTGGGGCGATGTGCAGCGTCTGGGCACCCAGCTGCTCGAGCCATCTGGTCAGTGCCTTGGCCACGAACTCCGGTCCATTGTCCGACCGGATGGCCGCAGGCATACCCCACTCGATCATCAGCGGAGCCAGGAGGCCGATCACGTCCGTGGCCTTGATCGACCGTGTGACGTGCAGGCACAGGAACTCCCGGGTGAACTCGTCGACCACGGCCAGGATCTTCACCATCCGCCCGTCCTCGGTCCGGTCGGTGAGGAAGTCG
>WURV02159989.1:0-15809 GCA_011762755.2 Epimenia babai | reverse complement strand
TATTCTTTATTGATGTAAAGTGTGTTAGACAGCGTTGCTAATAGTGCACTTTAAATCAAATATATTTCATTTCATAATAGGCCAAGACTTGAAAAATCGTCAAACTCAAAATATTACCATGGTAATCATTAAGATCGTGTTAACCACAGTCTCAGTTCATCCTGTAGACGATCTATGACGGCTTAGAGAGCGGGGGAATCCCACCTATTTGTATATATATATATATATATATATATATATATATATCGACAGTATGGCCTCAAAAAGAAGGTGGCAGAAGAAGCGTTGGTGATGGACGAAGAAGGACGAATCGGGCGGAAGAAAAAATCCCCAGCAGAACTCGCCGCCGAGAAGAAAGCCAACGAGGATGACGACGACGAAGACGAATTCGCGAGTAAATTTTCCTCTCTCTGTTGTTGTATGAATTTCGTGTAATTCCACAATTACGTAGAGCCATATCAAAAAATCTGCTGCCTCCATGTGATCTTGTAAATATTCATCGAGAACCGAATTGATGTATATAAGCGCGTACATGTAACAGTCATTTTTCAAAGCACATAGTTCCCCACTTCGATCGATTGGTGTTTGTGTGTATATACATACATATATATATAGTTAACATCGACGTTGTCATAGTGCACATTTAGCTTATCTGTATATTATTATTGTTGCTATGTATATTGTTGCTACGTATATTTATGAATGTAAAAGTATCAATAGATGATAGTTAATGTTTCGTAGGATTTCGTAACATAAATGTCCATTACCGAGTGTTTATTATTCACGATTTATTCGACATTCGGAGTTTCGATCATGACGACTAAAACCTACCTTCGCCCCTTTTTATTTTGCGTTAAACCGACAAGAGTTATTTTCGCGTAGTTATTTCGTAACTTTAAAGAGAAATTCCCACACTCATGAAATCCCGTCGTAACCACTCGCAGTGAGCCACAAGGCTGTATTAATTTCAGCAAATCATTAAACACGTTTAGTATTTCAATATGATAGTAATTCGATATGATATTAATAGATGGCCGCACGGTAAGAAAGTTTTAACTATTTTTATGCGGTAAATTTTTCTCAAACTAGGTAGTTTCACTTAAATATTTAGATATGTTAGTCCAGTTGATAAGATTGTCATATCAGCGACATTTTGGTGTTTTTTAAAAAATGTTAGTACACTTTTCATTGTGTTTGCTCTCTGAGTCATTCCGTAACCAAACCTGTTTTTGCTTGGGCCCAAATATTATATCCGGCATCTATTTCATGATTTTTTTATAATGTACGTAGAATCTGATGTAGACATATTCCAATTGTACACCACGGACGTGGGGAAATGCCAAATGTAGCTCCTCTCCCTCAGTAATACCCACACCACCCCCGCGGCCCTTGTATCAAGTAACAGTGTTTACTATATTAAAACTCATCTACAACCATTAGTAATTATCTACAAGACTTGCGTATAGCCACTGGAACTTTCTGAAGACGTCAACGCCTTTTATTTTTATGCTTCGCAGTTTTTTGGGTTGGTTTCCGTCTCAAAAAGTCCCCCATGCATGTACTACCTTTACTGCATTAAATATCAGCTTATCGTCAATAAGCGTGAGTTATTCCAATATTCCCGTTTATTTTCTTGATACACGGGTTTTGATATCAACAATGTACGGTAAACCGAACGACATTACCGAAATGTAATTTTTTTTAATTATCATTCATCATTAATATTACCTTAGTCACATACATCCAACTATGCCTTTTCCCGGTGTTAAATGAACTAAAGTCATTGTGGGAATTTATTTAAAAGGGCTTACCTGTCATTCTAACAGGTTACTAAACTGAACCAGCGCTTAAATATTATAGGAATGTAAACCACATTCATTTCCCCAAAGTTCGCGGTGAAAGGAGCTCCAGAATCTCAGTGTGCCACCAGGGAGGGCAGACGACTTCCAACTGCTCGATATATCATCGAAGAGTACAAAAGACTCAAAAAAAAAACTGCACACCAGTGCACTTAATGCGCCTCTTTACAACATTCCGTCCAAAACAACGCAGTCTATGCCACCGTTATATACACACATAGATTATCATTAATTAATATATATTTGGTGCTGTTAATAGATTATTTACGGTATTACATCTCGTTTATTTCACGAAGATTGCTTCACGTACAATGGGCTCGTATTTTCTTTATCGATTCGATTATTTTAGAAATTACGAAACGTTTAATATCACGGCTCGTACCGCATTGAGATCCGAGCTTCGTGAGTTCCGTAGGTTTTCGGTCATGCTACCAAACGCTACCGATTTTGTGTCATCTCAGATATCTAGAGTTCTAGACAACATCAATAACCCAGTTCTACCGAAGTAATCGGAGTAATCGAGCGATCTCATTAAATGCGTCTGTATTGAATGTCTGCTTACAGTGCCATTAATTCAAGCACTCGGAATAAGACAGACATCGGGTTAAAGATTTTATCGAAGACTTCGCAAACAGTGTCTAAAGGCATCGAGACATTTCTATCTAAACAAGAAATATCATAAAAGTTGTTGGCGCGAGAGTTTGTTTGGGCAGAGCCACAATTACAGTCAAACCCCTATTAAGCGGCCACTCACGGGTATCACGAAAAAGTGGCCCTTAAGACAGGTGGCCGTTTAATCCAGGTATGACATTTTGACTAGTGTACATGTCGGGAGGAATTTGAAGTAACCGCTACGACAGGTGTCCGCTTAATACAAGTGTCCGTTCGGGCAGGTTTGACTGTATCCCCGGTGCTTGTTTGTGAATCGAGGACCTTACGATTAAGTAATATTTTGTATTGTATTAATTACAAAACAAGAGTGTAAGGTCACTGGTATTGTACATGTACTATATTTTAATCATGATCTTACTTTACAGAATTACAAGGTACGATTAACTTCCCAATCCCGATGAACAATATGGAGTGTGCAGAATTCCCTTTAATTTAACGCAAAAAATATTGGAGATTTGATAAAACTGGCGTCAATAGCTAAAGCATTACATCAACTAATATTAAAGTAACCATGAAGCTTTATTGTATAAAGTGAGTCAATTTATTAATAAAGTGCACGTGTATCACATAAGTACGGTAATTATATTTCTGTACACAAAAGTAATAAGTTGCAATGAGGGTGCAAAACTCAGCATCGCCAAAAAGATTCTTTTGACAAGAGACAAGTAAAGTGTTTGGTCGTAGATAATTGCTTTATGACAACTACGGAAACCATAGATATTTTAAAATTAAATTTATGAAAGATTACGTAGTCAAAGGATTTATTTATTTCATATGTACATGTAAATGGACTTCGCTGGTCATTCTGTATTAAATTTTGTATTATACCAGGCTTAACTGGATAATCAATGTATAGAACATAACCCAAGTGTAACTGTTGTCCCTTTGGTGCGATTACAAATGTCATATACGTTACGTGATTACATCGCATTACGTCATTTTCTGCATAACGTCATATCTTATAAATGTTTCATAGATGATACATTAGAGGGAAAAGATAACAAATTGGACAAAAACTTTGATATACGCAATGTCAAATGATTGATGATTTTTCCTGGATGCAAATAAACGGGGTCATGTGCCGGCAGTGCTTATTGAATTCAGCCGGGGTGACGAAGGTGAACATCAACCAAACTGTTTGTGTGTACGCGGCTTGCCTAATATCAGTCAACAAGATTGATAGATGCACACGGCAAACTAAAAATCAGATCAATAATTGCCGCAGGGGAGTTACACTCGACGCTACAACGCGCATGTTTACTCGTTGGATTTAACCAGGGTTCGGCGTTATTAGCCAGGCATTTATCCGCAAGTGGTTGTTTATCACCGCGAGTCTTTGCTTCGGTTGTATCACTTAGTGGAATTGCTCTCGGCTGATTTGCTGTTTGCTGACGGGCGTGTAGTGTGTTGTTGGTCAATAATGCTTCTCGTCTATATCTAAGCTTGGCATATCAAATTACATTACGGTTATTACGTTTTTATTGACATGGAAAACATATCCCTATCCAACATTCATGAAACCCTTTAAAACTACTCCCCCTTCGATATTTCTGCTAAAATCTCATTCTATTCGTTTGTTTCCGTTGCTATGCTCTGAAAAAAAACTGACGTACTGTTACATAAATAGTCCAGGCAAAAATCAGTGCGAAGAATTGGCAATATGTGAACCTTTTAAATATCAGTCCATCTTTCGTGAAATGATAAAACTAATTCTGGTGATTCATAAGTTCATATTCATAAGTTCTCTTTTCAATCATTATTGCAGCACGGCACAGTGTATTTTTCTGGATCTTTCTTGCATTGTATTAAGTAAAAGAATACATATATATATATATTTATTACTACCAGTAAAATCTCATTTTCTCATTTATTATCTCTGGAATCATTCCAATTTCTTTTTATATGCACTTGTACTTTTATTAGATATGTGTTCTTTCAATGTGTTATATATTTAGGTATATGGATATAAAATCAGTTCAATTAGCAGCCCTGTGGAGACAAAATATTCCTATATATCATGTGTTGGATGCACACACACTGTGTATCAGTGATAGATCACTGAAGTTATGGTTTGAACTGAGAAAATTTATTTGATGTGAATGAGATAACTACAAAATTAACATTTTTAATGTAATAATTAAATTTTATGTATTAGAATTACTGTTATAAACCACATACCTATACCATTTTCCCAAAAAACATATGATTGTCTATTGTAACTCATAAGTTTGATGTAAGATTGTTCAGTCTAATAGTAATATCTTAATGTCAATTACATATAAAACATCAGACAGAAATTGGAAAAATTTGTTCATTTATAACAATATATTGGTAGCATTTGGTTACTTATCTAGTATAATAAAGTTGTAAATACCATCGGCTTGTTTTTGTGTTTGCTACCAAACTCTTCCCAGAGATTCTGTGATAGACGCCACAACAATATATATTCTGAAACTACATGTGGTTATGAGATCTGACAAACTGCAGTTCTTTCTTAGGGCACATGATTAAACTTTGAAATTATGTTCATGTCATATAGTGTTGTCTCCCTTTACCTAACATCTAATAATAAAGTACATTCGTGTATACTTTTGTTATACTAAGTTTCCCGTTCATGGTCATCGACTATAAAACGAAAATCAATGATTTAATTTGTGTATGCAATTTTACATTTCACTCCAAAAACTGACGATGGAAATTTATTAATGAGTAGAAATGCATTGAGACGAGTACATGGCTTATAAGTACATTCATTTATTATGTTAAAAAGGAATACTAATTTTGATATAATAAGATAATGTTTTCAATTATCTTGTTATTATCACTTAATATTATAATGCATAATATTTCTTATAAATAAGACGATGAAATGACGTTATTGATTAATTACCATATTTTTGCAAAGTCATGAACTGCTGATAAGTTCGGGTCATTTGGCTAGTTAAATATAAGAATTGCAGATGACATCGAATTTATTAAAACAATTTGTCTCCTTTCTATGTCATAATGCTATGTATTGTATAATTATATTATGACATTTATCCTTTAGTTATGTTATAGTGCTATTTATCTTATAGTAATTATTATGCGATTTATCCTATAATAATGTCATAATGCTATTTATCCTATAGTTATCAAGCTATCCTGCGATTTCTCCCATCATTACATTGACATCGTTATATTATTTATCCTATACCCGTATAACCTCACAAGGTTATAATGTGATTTATTTTATAGCCATATTATTACTTATCCTATATCTATAATGATAAAAGTCCTAAATATGTGTATCGTAACTTATATTAAATGATTGTGAAACAGAAAGTAAATGTTGATCATACACGTAACACTTGTCACGTCTTTAAAATTTAATTTCACTCGTTTCACTATACGTCGCATGTATTTGTATAACGTGGGTGCTCGTACAATTTACGCTCTCAGCTCCTATAACCATTTACCTGACCTAATTATATCCCGTAATTGGCTACGACTTTTAAATTATCCTCACACTGCCCCCTGATCCATTACAGAAAATATTTGACAACTTGCTATACAAAACTTCATTTTAATCCTTAGTTTTGTCTGTCCAAAAAAGGAATTACCCTGAGATTATCATTTCTTTGCGTTGTTTGCAACCACATTATTATTATCATCCAAATATTCATTGCAGATGTTTGTAGTGTCCAGTATATAAAAATACAAGAATACAAATGCTTACACGCTATAACTCTGCTTCTTTTATCGAAATATAAGAAGACACATCGACACCAACCCAAACGCATTGTCTCCTTTTTGTGTTATTTTTTCCTATAATTCGTCACGTTTTTGTCTCTTGCAGAGTTCCCTACCAATTTAAGTGAGCTATCGTCAACAGTGTCTCAACTTCCCTCAAAAATAGCTGGAAGTGTGGGAGAAATGACTAATAAATGTCGAGTCCAATAGCAGTTCTACCACTCTCAAACCTCTAGTAAGTTGATTGTTCCGGCACCCACTGTGTGTCTGTCCGTCCGTCCGTCTTTGTGCATCAGTCTCAGTCTGTCTCGTTCGTAGGTCTTGCCCTAGAAGCACCAGTGTGGTTACATTGTGCGCAGTCAGTTCACGTCCACATGTCGTTATCGATGTTTACGATGTACGCATTGTTACTTTCAACTTCCTTCGCCTTCAAGATCGATTCGATTGATCATTAAAAACCGTCGATTTACACTTTCATTTGTGCGAGTATTTTACTCTATTTTCAGACAATCCAAAGAAAATTAATGACTCAACAAGTTGTTTTAGCAATCACTTGAATGTGTAATGTATACGAAAATTGTCTAATCCTGTTAGCAAAAATGATGTAATTTATATAAGAAAAACAATATTTTAATGTACGTAAAATTTGTAATATTCAAGTATATATGATATTATTTTAAAATATGATCAAACCTGTAGCATTTACCTGTTAAGGTATCAGACACAGCTGATTTAACACGAATTCCACGCAACTTTAGATCAATTCATGTTATCCCATGATTTATATATGTTTTTTCTGTTGGGAAAATAGTATAGGATGTAGCTATGGACGATTAAAAAAAAAACAATAAATGTACGAAAATCTACCAGATCAAGATTTTTTTCTGTACAATTCTTTCCTATTGTCCAATTTTGTATGTTATTTCAAATATTAAGCTTTGATATCAAGCAATTACAATTTCACATTATGTTGATTGATTTTAGATTTGTTCTGCCCAGAAAATCTACATTCTCTATGATTAAGTATAACTTCTGGCATTCTTGGAAGTTAACGCAACCTTTACAAAATGGTAATTCAGTGTAATTAAAGTCCGTTACTTAGTGCGACAATTTTAACGCTACGCGTACGTTTAATGGTAATGAGGGTGGAACTAACAGCGTGCAATGCTTTCCCTGTGAGTAGTGATATTACTGACTAGGAGCATCCCTGTTGTATTGACCTATCAGTTTGATCTGAGAGCACATTTGTTTTGAGTTTTTGATTGTGTTAGGAGTCGCGTACCATCATCTCTCGCATACTGCGTATCCATTGTAGAGCTTTATGCTACAAGACGACCGTTAGTTTTGAGATTCATATTCTTATCAAGATCTTATTAGGTGTCAACTTTCTCGAGCGCGACAGTTGAATTTCCTCGGCAGAAATCCGTTTCATTAAGATTTATTAAAACGCCCCTCATTTGGAGAAATTGTTTCAGCCAGATTGATGAACGAGCTCCTCTAATGGCGTAAATGTGATTGAAGTAAATTTCAGAATCACACAAACACTGGAGAAAATATTGTTCAGCGAAATTTCAGACCACGCTCATGGAACCATGGAAATATACATCAGAAGAATAACACACAGTGTACAGAACTTTAATTTCAAATAAAACCTGTTCACGAATAGGCGACAATCTATTTTAGAAGTCGCAAACTGCAGAAAATCAATTTTTGATCTCAGGCAACCTATTCCTAGATTACGGTATAGAAAAACGTTTTATTTTCACGTAGAATCCGGATACCAGTATTATGATATCAACTACATACTTTACTCATAAATGTAGCTAAAATACAAAAAACCCGATGTCAGCCATTTGTTGAATTGTATTGTTGAATTGTATTTCATTTGATCATGGAAATACTGAAACTGTTCATAACTTCAAGGTTATATAGATCAAGGTCAGCATGGGGTATAATGGGTTTACTCAGTTCGTTTCATGTTCTGGCTATGGTAGTCGCAAGTTAGTCGAATTTATTGCGAAAGACCGAAAGATCGGCTGTAGATTTCGCGCGATTCTGCCAAATTCCTCTGCCTTCCGGTACTACAGTAGTTTCTTCCGAAAACTGATCTTATCAAACAGTATCAGCTCGACGTTCCCAGATGTGCGTCCATGCGTTGACTCCGATCAAGCGTTTATCCATTATTAAAATAACAGCTCCCTATCGTCCGAACTTATCGCACGCTTCGTCGCCGCCCCGACATCGCGAGGAGACGGGCTACTGAAGCTCCTACTGCCCGTCCGTTGTATATCGAGTTAATGCCAGGCGCCCAGGGCACATTATCTCATTGCTGTGTAACGCGTTGGATGTGGTCGAGGAATCGCGCTGATAATGTGCTTTTATCGGTTTTATATGGCTGATAGATGACAGTAGTACTTAGCTGCATCCCACTACCTAGTGCATTATGTCACCGTCACCGATGTGTGGTTCAGTGTCAGCGAGATTTCAATGTCATAGATAGATGAGCGTTATATCTTTTAATCCATACCAATGTACCATAGTAATTGGTAAAGAGCTCTTTCATGCACTGTTTACTGTATAGCCACATCACACGCACGCACACACACATATAAATACATATGTTTATACATATGTATATATATATATATATATATATGTAAAACAGCAATTTAACCCAATACCTATCCTAATATCAGTTTTTACATTACCTATCATAAAAATTAATATGAGTCATTAATATAACTATCTTAAATTATAATGCATTAAATTATATTCTAAAATCTGAATTGTATAAAAAATAGATGTATGTTGTAATGTACTAATGTATGATTGCAATTGTATACTGTGTCCTCATAGCTTGCATTCCCGAGCGTCCCCCAAAAGATGCAATTTTTTCCGACGACATGTTACAAACTCAAAATGTAACGAATATATATACATGATATGGGTATCATAGAAAGGCCTGCTATTTCTCTTTAAAATAAGCTATGAAAAATTACTATCAATCAACATTTGTCAGAGATATGGATATTTTCCCGAGACAGGTCAAAATGCCATCGGGACCAAGCTTTACATTCCATACCGTGACCCACTTAATAACGACATCCTTCCTGTTCTGGAGGCGAACTTTGAAGTTAAGCAACTTTGGTGATCGCTCGGAACCATGTGTAGTGGTCACCTCGCTTCCCAGACCTTACCCCTTGTGACTTACCTCTGGGGATTCCTGAAGTCCATGGTATACACTACTCCCCTCGCAAACACAGAGACCGAATAACTACCGAGGTCGACAGCTTGGGGCTGACTCCTGGCATTGTTAGCAGGGCCGTAGGTGATATGGCTAGCGGGGGGGCCAACTTGTGCCTGGAAAGGGAAGGGATGCCACGTAGAAGGATTTTAGGCCTTGAGCCGTCACGCCCTCTTAACACACAAACATGTCAGTGGCACTAAAGAGCCTCCATAATTTTTGTTTTCATTCATATCCAAGAAACATAAAACTTGGTCCCGATGGCATTTTTAGCAGCCTCAAAAAAGCAAGCCTTTCTAATGATATCCATATCATGTATATTGGTTACAGTTTGAGTTTGTAGCAGGTCATACTGGAAAAATTGCATTTTTGGGACGCTCTGTATAACTATACTTTTAGTAGAAATCCTTTGAAAATGTTTGCCCATTGGCTGGCTAATAAATGCGGTATTTGATCACACTTGTGAGCCAATAAATGTAACGTTCAAGTGAAGCGGCCGTAAATGTTCCTGAATTCACAAACAATACCAGACGTTGTTGGATCTCAATGCCTCGATCTTCTTACGATAGCTCTGGTGCTCTATAGACTGAGCTACACCGACTTGGTTTTAAAACGGGCCAGTCATTGTTTTCTTAAGATATCCTTAAAAACGTCAAGTGCAACCTTTATACGCCGCAAGTATCAGCCAATAAAGGCTCTCAGACGTGGTCTACAACGAATGTTTGCGGCAGCTATTCAGCGCAAATACAATACCCTCGACACTGGCATATCACCCCTGTCAAAGACGGTATAAGATGTCTGCACATTTTATAGATGTGTTCACTCCAGCAATTAGGGGTGAAAGCCTTTCTGAGGATCATAGCAGAAAAGTCAACGAGTGGACAGTTTCGCACCGACCTTGAAGTTTCACATCGACCTTTCATTTATGAGTCCAGTACTCTACCACTTGGCAACATCTCTCGCTTGATTCTGACTCTGAATTACAGCAATGATGAGATCTGTCTTTGTGACTATGTTGGCAGAGCACTAGAATGACTAGATTGGTTATTTTGTGGTGATCTTAAGTTCACATCCACCCCCACCCCCACCTTGGGAGGTTTTGGTGTGTCTCTTAATTTCTTTGCAAATGAATACGATCTTCATGCGGGTGTGCCTCATGATAATCCATTTGCTACATAGCTGAATATTTGCTGGACATATATCTTGGAACCTTTCATTCATTCAACAGAAAATTGGCAATTAGAAGGCACAGGATTCCTTCGACATAAATAAGTTATCTGTCTGAATTTACGGGTATATTTTTGTTCATTTATTTAAGCCAGTGATGGGCAAAACTTTTTCAGCGTGTAAAAATAAATAAAAATTATGGGCGGCCGTAACACTCGAGGTCATGACTTAATAGATTTTATAGTTATTTCATTCTTAAAAATCATTAATAAGTGGCATTGTTACACAAGTCACATATTTTAAACTGATTATCCTGCAGTATATATTACTGGACCTGAGTGACGTATCATATTACGTAATTAATCATCAGGCCACATATTGAAAATTGAAAAGAAAATGGACACATTTGGCCCAGAGGTTGCGGTCACCCATGGGATCACAATTTCCCCGTGTTTGGTATAAGCCTTAGACAACATAAAGAAGTCGATTGATACTAATAAGTATTGAGAGTGCTTGTATGAGTATATGATGAAATATGTACTTACCGTATATACTCGCCTATAAGACGGTTTTCAAAGACAAAATTTCAATCCTTAAAGTCTACCCCTTGTCTTATAGGCGGGTCAATAAAAATCATAAAATTTTGGGCAGTAAAAATATATATTACCTGTATGATGGATTCGTTAAAAGTAAGGACGGACGCAGTGTTGTAACCAACGACATTGACGACTTTGACGAGGACGACGACAATGTATATAATGAACTATTAAAGCAAGAGCAGGTCAACGAACTATTCCCAGATGATGACTAAGTGCATAATGGTATGACTGAAGAAGAGGTAGCACCCTCAAACTGCACCCTCGACTTATAGGCGGGTCGAGAGCAAAACCACGATTTCGCCGGCCAAAGTTGGGGGTCGACTTATAGGCGGATCGACTTTTAGGCGAGTATATACGGTATTCACCATGTGTATGTCATAACCGTGAGTGAATTCCTAATCATGAGGAACGATATGACAGGTCGTAGAATCAGCGGCGGCGTTTCATACAGACTGCAGAGTGTGGACTCCAGTGCCTAGTCTGAACTCACTATTGCAATATTTTAGCATTACGATGTATACGGATATTGTACAATAAGTCTACATGGTATGCCTGGGTACATTGGAAAATATGGATCTCTTTGGGTAGATTAATTGGTAATAGGTGTAAGTCTTCGGAATAACATCTTGGTGGATTGGTATCTCAGTTGGGAAAGTACTGGATCGGTTGTGGCATTACACAACCACGGTGTTAAAAATGATTATGTATTTTGTTGCCATTACTATAGATGGGGGGTTTTTTATGCGAATGCAAAGTATAAACGCATCCGGATAAAGTTGGGAAAATTTTCTAATCCGACTTGTCATCGAATCCAATTTTTATGCATCGGAGAAGTATCAGAGCTTCAGAACCGGAGAGTTGAAAGACCTTGCTCTTGTAACCAGAACCTCTGTTTCAATTTGGTAGAAGCAACATGGTAAGGTACTGCAAGCCTAGCACATGGCTGATTTAGTTACTTTGCCATTTGGAAACAAAACATAACTTAATGTTAATTATGGTTGTGTGGTTTCACGTTTAATTAACCATTGGTTTCTATCGCATGACTTAATCAGCCAATAGTGAAATGAATTTACTACTGAGGTCATTAAAATCAGACCAAAGTATCATCCACCTTAACGTCACGTCGCGTGATTTCACCAGGCATTCGTCTGTTACCGAGCTCATACAAATTTAGCAGCAAGCATTGGAAACTGATTATAAATGTACATTGTGTAATAATCTAGATGAGTCTTAGCTGTAGAAAAGTGCGAGTGATCTTGTTAGAATAGTTACCATGTTACCATTACCTACCTAGGCATGTATAACTATGGCTGTACACTGAAAGTTTGAATATCACGTCGAGTAGAGCAACGGGCCAATGTAAATAATAACTTTTGATAGCCGTTGACCTCCTGTCACCCTCTTTAAATAATAGTCATAAGGAAAAATAATGATTGTCATCAACTGTAATAGATTATGCTCATTTTAAATTATTCCGAAAGAATTTCTGCATAATTTTCATTGAATGTGTTTTGTATTATTGTTAATTATATTCATATTGCAGTAGGGATAGTAAAGGTAATACGTTATAGACTGAGATCAGTGACGGATCCTATGCCAGTAGACTCCATCAGGCTAGCATAAAGTTTGTGTTCCATTTTTAGCTCACCTGAGCTTATGTTCGGTGAGCTTTTCTGATCGGAGTTTGTCCATTGTCCGTCCCTCCGTCCATCTATTCCATATTAACATTTTCTTGAAAACCTTATTATCAAGAACCGCTTATCACAGTGGTCTGCTATTTGGCAAACATTGTCCTTGGGTGGTCTCTTCTAGAATTGTTCATGGTATCGTCATCACAGTAAAAAGGGGTAACTTATGTCAATTTATGTATTTTTATTAAAAATTATCTACTCAGGAACCGCTTATTGCAGAGGTATGCTATTTGGCAAATATTGTCCTTGGCTTGGTCTCTAGATTTGGTCATCATATTGTCATGGCAGTAAGGGGAGGTAACTTGTGTCGATGTTTATATTTTTACTTGATAAAAACTTTTTCTCGAGAACCTTTCATTGAGAAGGTCTGCCATTTGGCAGATATTGCCCTTGCGTTTGTATCTCAGATTTGTTCAACATCTCGTCATGGCAACAAAGGGGGATTATTTCTATAGACTTTTTTATTTGAAAATCTCCATGTCCGCTTAGTGCGAAGGTCTGCCATTTGGCAGATATTGTCTGTGTAGGTCTTAATCAGATTTTTTTAGGGCATCTCTATTTAGATAATTAGATGTGATTTCAGCAAAGGTTTTCCCACAAATCGGTATCTTCTTGTTTCAGTATCATAATAGGTATTGTCAGGTCTCTTTGGCCTCTTGTTTTTGATGTCAGGCAGCCTCCTTGTCTTCTCGTTCTAATATCACGATGGCCTGTTTGGCCTCTTGTTCTGTCTTTTTCTTTTTTTTTCAGGTGAACGTCTTGAGGCCTCTTTGGTCTCCTCTTTTTTATTATATGATGTGGCTGACACGACAATCATGAAACTATTTCATTTCGCAAAATCTTTTTGGACCCGACCAGGATAACAACAGGATGTACTGCATGATCGATCGATAACATTGGGTATTACATTATAAATTGAATTTGTCCGTGACACAGAATAGAGTTGCGTTGTTACACAAATGACTCAGCGAGACATTCTTAAGACCATTCGCCATCCCCCCAAAAACTCACCCAATTTTGAGCACGTAACTTTCATTGGCCGATGCTGTCAAGTAGGAATCCCT
This sequence comes from Epimenia babai, assembly GCA_011762755.2. Classification (NCBI taxonomy): domain Eukaryota; kingdom Metazoa; phylum Mollusca; class Solenogastres; order Cavibelonia; family Epimeniidae; genus Epimenia; species Epimenia babai. The sequence goes on along the minus strand of WURV02159989.1, from coordinate 1,781 downwards.
ATATATCTTGTACATCGGTAATTGGAAATATGTGGCAGCCATGTTGGTTTTTTCTCAAGTCAAGGGTCATTTCACCAACTTTACTTATTATCATTGATCATTATAAACATTTGTGTTTCGTAGCGATTGGCGATATTTGGGTTACTATCATTGATCATTATAAACATTGTGTTTCGTAGCGATTGGCGATATTTGGGTTACTATCATTGATCATTATAAACATTGTGTTTCATAGCGATTGGCGATATTTGGGTTTTTCGATAATAATTTCATTATTCTATTTATATAGATGCATATCACTTAATGATAATATTGAAATGACTTTTCAATGCTTTATTTATTTGTACGGTAAATGTTATGAATTATAAACACCCCTTTCGGCTTAAAGTTATACATGCCTACATTCGATTACCATTTAGCTAGGTAATGCAAAATTTTTTAGTTAGACATTGTATCAAGTTAGACACGTGTGTTGCTATTGAAATGTTGGAATGTCAGAAAAACACCTTTTTGTGTAAGTTAACCCAGATTCTACGTCAGAAACTGGCTTCAAAAACCAGAGGCCAATCAAGAAATCAATTACATTCAAATTACTTGATGAGAAATCATTCTCTTTTGTTCAATGATTGAAGATTTATCCTAACTATTTTTTTTAGATAATTTTAAGTTATTACCTAACCTCACCGCAGACTGGCATTCCACAGTATTATTCATGTCCTACAACCGAGATACTTATTAGTATTTTGGTATGACTGCAATCATTTGCTTTAAGGTCTGATGTAGGTTTTTGTTACCTATTGCCATGTACATCGTTAAACAGCTATAAATAGGTGAATTTGTGAGTGTTCAATACCGTATCCGTTATTGAATATTGTTCGAATGTGTTTTTACATCGCTACATGTACTATTTATGCACATTACGTATATACTGGTCAAGGTCGTATCTTCAAGGTCGTTGGAGACCCTGTGTATCATATCCTTTGATCAATGTTTCGTGGCATGTAGGTAAGAACTGAGGTTCGTTTATTCCCAGAAGTCTGTCGTACTCTCTAATAAATCCTTGCCCCGCTGAAATGGGCGAAATCCTCATTAAATACACACCAAATACTAAAATCTATCAGGACAAGAAAAAAACAAAAATCAGTTAAAATATGTTTAAATAAAACTAAGCGCATATTTTGATAAACAATTAATAATGAAAAATCTGGCAGAAAATCACGGAAATTTCTGAAAACATTCTCAGGAGCATGATTCCTTGAGCCATTTTCTGGGTATTTTCCGTTATCCGGTCCATGCCTGGAAAGTTTTTTCATGCCTGATCCACCCGTATCTACAGTTTACAAATCACTCAACAAAATGATTCCTAAAATCAAACACTGTAATTTTTGTTACTATATTCCGTTACTTTTATTTCTCACAAACGCCCCTTGTTGTCTAATATTACGTCGTTTCATTGCTATCAAAAATTTGACCCTTTTTACATATGTTATATATATATATATATATATATAAAACACAATTCCGTTTAGCTTCAAATAGTCAATTGTTTTATGTAATGTGGATTTTTTATCCGTATTAACCCTCTATCAGGCAATATATGGTCGTGCTAAAGATTATTAGTAGATGTAAGGGTTAACTTTTTGGAATGTATTGTTATTTAGCGAGAGTTTATGATACCACTGTCCTATATAGAGGATAGAATGGATTAGTTCAAAAATGAATTGTAGGACATGCTTCGGTTGTTATGTAAAATGTTCAGACTGAATAATGTATAGGCTTTG